>JAUESH010000043.1:10960426-10971340 GCA_032275165.1 Synergus magnus | reverse complement strand
GGAATTTAAAGGATTTTAAGGTATTTTAAAGTTCCTTGTGGAATTTTAAAAGATTTTAAAAAGCTTGTAAGAATTTTTGGAAATTTTGATTTTTTAAAAGTGATTTTAATATTCCTCATGGAATTTTAAAAAATTTCAAGATTTATTTTTGATTTTTAAAAGATTTTGTGAGATTTTTGTTGCCAGGAATTTTTATTTAGAGATTTTAATGCATTTTAGGGAATTTCAAAGTTCCTTATTAAATTTTACAGGATTTCGCGAGATGTTTATGATTTTTAAAAGATTTTGTGAAATTGTAAAGGATTTCATGAAGTTTTAACAGATTTTAAAGAATTTATGAGATTTTATGGTATTTTAAATATTGTAGTGGAATTTTAAGGAATTTAAGGGTGTTTTAAGGAATTTCAAAAGATTTCAAGAGATTTTTAAAAAGGTTTTGTGGAATTTTGAAGGTTCAGGGTAAATTTAAGAGATTTTTTAAAGAATTTTAAGGAATTTAATAGTTTTTCGTGGAATTTAAAGAATTTCAAATGATTTTGAGGAATTTTAGATGAATTAGTGAAAATTTAAGAGGTTTCATGGAATATTAACAAGGGATTTCGTGGAATTTTAAGACGTTTCTAGAAATTTCAAGAAGTTTCAAAGAATTTTAAAAGATTTCCAAGGTTATCGTGAATTTTAAAGATTATTACGAATTTTAAGTGATTTGGAGAGATTTTAAATTTCAAAAGATATAAAGTGATATTACACGTTAAGAAAATTCAATAGCATTATTATTGAAAATTTTTTCGCATTTTTAATACTTTTCTGTCAGGGAAATTTGTTTTGAAAGTCAGGGAAAAGTCAAGGAAATGTCAGAGAAAAAAATTGAAATTCTTCCGGTGACTACCACTTTTGATTATTATTATTATTATTATTATTTTCCAAATTTTAAGGTTCTCTGTACATTCTAAAAAAATTTCAGAGTAGTGTTATGGAAAATAAGCTGAGTTAAAATTTTTTTTTTCAATTGAAAAAGAAAAATACAAAACGAAATAATCCCACTCTGAAAATTTCAGAGAATTTGTGGAAAATGTCAAAGTTTTTTGTAAAAAAAAAGAAAAAAAAATTAAAAATGACAATCATCTCGAAATTCCCATTTTTTCCGAAAATTAAAAAAAAAACATTGAAGATGGATCTGTATAATTTTTATAAATTTTTTTCTCAAAAGTGCATTTAAAAACAAAAATTGTGAAAACAAAAAACGTCTCGATAGGTCAATTTTTGAAAAAGTTACGGCCATTTGGAAAAAGCCACTTTTTAAAAAAAAAACCCATAACTTTTTTTGGATTAGGTAAAAAAATTTGAAAAAATTCTGAAAAATGTTTTCGATAGGGTAGAAAAAGATCAAAAAGTTTCAGCCAAATCGAAAGTGGTCGGGGTCAAAAGTGGTCGATTTGGCATGGAATGCCCCATATATTCTTTGGAATACAAATTCTCAATATTCTTTTCAATTCAACCCATTACCGGGCTGGACAGGGGCGTGCATAGATTTTTTGTGGCTCGGGGCAAAACCAATCTCGGGGGCCTTCCCCCCCACTCCTCAGAAAATTGATGTATTAGTCTAAAAAATTGTTAGTAAATACGTACACAGTAACAAACATGTGCAAGCTGAAATAATTATTTGATTGTACTATTTACAACCGACGGTTGGGGGCCCCCTTGACGAGGGGGCCCGGGGAAAACTGTCCCGGTTGCCCCCCCCCTCTGTCCGCCACTGGGGCTGGAAAATAGGAGAGAATTCCAAATTGTAGAAATAAAAATGACACCTTGTGGCTCATTCTTATTCCTTATAGAGACTTTTCTCCTAAAGAGCGTGCTGTTGCAGGCATCGAGCTCACTGACTCGGATCCGAGAATACGAAGTCTATTGCCTCTAGTTGAATACAGACTACTACACCTTAGTAGAAGTATACTGAAGAGAGGTAGGTAGGTGGGGAGGGTGAGAGGGAGGGAGAAAGGCGTTATCCGACAGTCAGGGTAGAACAAGATGCAAGAATCCGGAGAAGGAAAAGGTGAGAGGGATCTATAATCTGACAGTGTGCTGGAGCGCAAGACAGAGAGAAAAGGTAGAAGCGGTCTCTTCGACCAATCCGGTACCGGTCCGCGGTGACGTAGTTCGGTCTCACGTCCAAGTCTCACCAAAAGTTATCTCCTGGTACCAGTTCGTCCGCGGTCTCCCGGCTGGACGAAGACGTCCTTTTCATTAAGTGATAACAATAAGGGAAGCTATAACATTGGATCCTGGATACGTGCAAGGATTAAGGTGGAAGGAGGCTGCGATCAGCCATGGGGACGGGTAAGTCTTGTGTGCTGGAACTGAAAACCTGAAAAACTGAAAGTCTCCTAAGGAAACGGAAGTCAGCTCACGATCCGTAAACTCCAACATTTTTCAAGACACATGGTCGCGGGTCTTAACGAGGTGTCAGCCGAACAAAGCTTCTTCGACCGAGGCCACGCCACAGCAGTTTAATGTCTTCGTCTGATGTTCCGCAGGTCAAGGAACTTGACAGTACTTGTCACTCCCTCATTGTCAAGCTTTTTCTGCTTGACCTTTTCTACAACCAGTTTTAACCAGCGCGATGAGTTCAATGATATTTTTAGATCTTAACACCTCACAGTGCTCTTCAAGCACTTTAAGTGGTTTTTGCAACTCTAAATAGTTATCTAAAAACCTATCCGAACAGATTTTGGATCCATTTTAATCGAACTTATCGATGCTTGAGGAGCAATACATCTAGATAAAGGTATAAAGGATATCAAGTAAACAAAAGAAAACGTATACATATTCACCATCCAGTGCTATGTATATTATAATATACTCGCAGTAAGAATCGCAAAACGAAATTTTGAGGTATCTCGAGAAGGGGATGAGCTACGATTTCACTGTAAGTGGTTTTAGCAACTATGGATGGGTATCTAAAAGCCTATCCAAACAGTTTTTGGATCCATTTTAGTCGAACTTAACGATGCTTGAGAAGCACTGTGACCTCCAGTGTTTGTGCTGCAATTTGTCACCTAGCAAGATGAAGTTTCTAAAGATGTCCTTTTTGGAAAGGAAGGATGTGTTTCCTGATAAGAAAGGTTCCACTCGTGTTTGTGCTACAATTTTTTTTTATAAAAGAGAAGCATCCACTTTTTAAGAAGTGGATATTTTTTTTTTTTTTCCTGAAGAACGTGTCTTTTGAAGAAGGAAGTGTCTTCTGAAGATAATAGATTCTCCCAACGTTGCCAAATGTTCCGAATTTCCGCATTTTGTACCGCAATTTTAAGTCATTTTCCGCAATACGCAATCATCTAATGCGAATGACGAAATATCCACATTTTTTACTTTTAGTAAACCTTCGGCCAATCATAAAAGAGAACTAAGCGAATTCTGGCTTCGTGATAGATGCATCTCGAGATTCTAATTAGTTCCAATAGACCAGACTCTCCTATATTTTGCACGGTTTCTTCGTATTCAAAAATCGCCTTTCAAATGAAAGTGACTTCCAGAATTATTCTTGAGTCACGACGCGATAAAAGAGCAAAAACAAGTCCGCATTTTCCTTTGAAAATCCGCAATTTTGACAACAGTACCGCAAAATCACCTTTTAAAGTTGGCAACACTGAATTCATATTAAATTTTCAATTGAGACACAAAATTGAATTTCTTAGGGATGGGCACTGGGCAGATGACCCAACAAGTGGTACAACCTGTCACAATCTGGTCAAAATCTCCACTCATATCTCTGATCTCTGACTGCCAAGGAGATGACAATAGGGTTCCTGGCTAGATAATGATCAGCCGGCTTTCGGCTGGCCCTTTGTCCGTTCCTAGGATTTGTAAAACACAAAAAACCTAATCGTTTCAACTATAAAGGAGGAATTTATAACGCACCAAAAGGGCTTCATCCCAAATAGATAAGTAGGAAACCCAAAAATCCAAATAAAAAAATAATTGAATAAAGTATTTAATACTTATTTAATAATCGAGGACTTCCTCTAATATAAGGACTCCTAAATTAGAGACAAATAATTAACTTATTGGATTCAGTGTTAAGATTATTATCTAATGAATCATATAGTTCGTACTATCTTGCACCACATCAGTGGTACAGATTTTTCTGGTTTTTCCAGTTTTTTCTCAACCAGAAGTTCGCCTTCCAGTTTAAATTTAAGAGAATCTGTGGATCTTAAGAGTGGAATGTCGGATTGCAACACTTGCACTTAAAATTGAAATGAATCTCAATCTGATTGGCCAATCATGATTGGTTAATCACTTAAAGTGCTGCAACTGGTCTTAGTCATCTTCGATAATTTATACTAAACAAGAATAATAAATCAGTACTGAAAAATGAAGACGGAACTTATTTTCGCCAAATTTACAAATTTTGTTCTCTAGGGAGTTTTTCGACCTTTTGTTAAATATTTTTCTTTTTCTCCTCTAATAAACAACGATAGAGCTTCTTCGTGCCAAGTAAATGTTGATTCTTCCCTGAACAAAGTGCTTTCTTCTCCTTATTCCTGGAAACGTGTTCTTCGGGTTCTCGGTTCTGCTCGCCAAGTGATAGGATGTTACGTGGCAAGAGCTCGATAAAATTCCAGGATGTTTTTTACGACCTTCGCAATTACCTGGATCCGAACGAACCCTAAAGACGATCGCCGGATCGCGCAGAAATTGTGAACGTTGATCTTCTGGGAGAATGAACAGTAGCTTGACCCTTCTTGAAGGTGCTCAAAGGTCATTCGCATCAAGGATGCACAATTCGTCTTTCATCTTTCAACCTTTATTGCATCGCTAGAGAACTCTCCTAATTTACACATACAACCATTGTTGCCTCTTCTCAGTAAGAAATAAAAATTCTCAGTTTCATCAGACAATGAAACTTGAATTTAGAAGGGTGTATCTTGATCGTATAGGTTTACACCTCGGAGAGAAATCGTTCTACAAAATCGCGTTGGAGTAACGCTCTTAATTTGAATACGGCTTGCCTTGGCAATATTTGGTAAGATGCAGACATTTCCGGCCAGTTTGTCGGCTTGTGCAGCCACCTTAACGGCTTTAGAAAGTATGCCTCATATGTAATAAAGACGTGTGCTTGAAATTAGGATTGGGGACCACTCGGACGCCCACCTGTTTTGTCTTATTTTACTTTCTTTTATTCTGTTAATTCATCTCTGGGATACTTATTTAAACTAGATATTTCAGTAGAATTATTACCTCAGGTAAAAACCCCATATGTTTATTCAGGATTCCATCATTCCTAATTCTTCTCGCGTCTGCGGTCACGGTTCTTGAGAATCACTTTAAAAAATCAGCGCTTCAACTTTGTGCGTTGAATCATGATGACAGTTTCTCCTGAGATGTTTTTTTTTTATCAAAAACTCTATTAGGAGTTGGAACAGACGGTACTTCACTTTTCTGTGATATTAACAACCACAGAGCAGCACATTAATAGGTTAGTCGACCATTTAAATAATAAAATGTCTCGAGAAACGATCGATTTACCGATCAGTGAGCTGTCTTTCGCAGTAAAAATGCTGCAACTTGATATACACATAAACCCATATTCATATATCCATACATACATATTACAACGTCCATAAATACACCTACGCAAAATTTACCTAACTTACACATTTTCTCCGACCTGGAATCGTTACTAATACTTAAATGATAAGATTTGAAAGTCTTACCTTGTGTAAATATCGGACTTTATCAAGAATACTATCAATAGACATTAGTTGAGAAGAAGAAATTAAAAGTTGGGGATGGAATTTATAATTCAAGTGCAGTGCTTAAACTTTCGATTCTGTGTGTGCCAATGAGGAAAAATTGACTCATTTCGAAAGAAGAAGAAGAAGAAGAAGAAAACTACACTAAATGAACAATTTTATTGAAAATAAAAGTAAATAAAAAAAAACTGTGCATCGTGAGTGAAAGTAGATGAAGTGAGTGAGTAATTTCTACAAAGTTGCCAAGGATATTCGACCAACTGACATTTGAGATATTTTTCAAGTGTTGTATATGGACCGCAAGAGAGCAACTTTATATGAGGTAATAAATAATGGATATCATTAGTTGAAAACTGGATTTTTAGATCAGCTGAGAGAAAAAAGTTCTATGGATTCTGCTTTTTATGAAGTCACGTATTATTTTATAACCGACATTGTTGCAGTTTTTTTTTTGATTAAGAAGTCGAATGATTTCTCTGAAAATACAATCATCATAAATCCCCCCGTGTGGAAATTGCCCAGCTTAGCCATTTTTAAATGTTGGCCCTCTAGAGGCCCCACAAAGGCGCGCCCTTTATTATTTGCCACAAAGAATTCTACGTTCGATCACTAACTTGAAAATAAGATAAAAAATTGCTCTAAAAAAGAAGATTAGATTGATATTAAAAATTCAAAAATACTTTTTTGTCGTGAAATTTTTAATTTCAACTGTCACTTCTAAAAAACAAGGAAAAGAGTTAAATTTGAATTCATCAGTGGTTAAATACAAAATGAACAATGTGTCTAGTATTTATACAATATACACATATAAATGATTTTGGATCAAAAATTATGTCTTGAAAAAATGTCCTATTATGGTAGCAGAAGGGGCAACTGCTGTAGGGCCTTCGTAGGGCTTACAGGGGTTGTATATGGACCCTACGGAGGGCCTACCTTGGCCTCACAGAGGGCCACTTTATTGGCCCTTCGTAGGAAGTTTACATGGGGCCTTTGAAGGCGAGCATGTCAAAATTATGTTGGCCCTTCATAGTTTACCATCCTGGGGCCAACATAATAGGGGGGCAAACTACGTGGGGCCCCGCGAGGGCCAACTCAAAATTTCCGTACGGGCTATCTTAAAAAAGTGGTGTAACGAAATGTCTCGAAAATCTCGAATACATTGTTGTTGTAAACCTGATTGGCTTTTGAATGACTTGTTTTCTTTTAAGAAAAAATACAAAATAATCGCGCGCTTGTTTTTTGATAATTTTTTGATAATTCCTTTGATAATTACTTCCACGAAAACCTTCAAAATACTTTAAAGTTTGTTAAAGTCTATTAAAATTCCTAGGAAACACTTGAAATCCCTTAAAATTCCAGAAAAATCTTCAAAATCATAAATCTCTTAAAATCCATGTGAAAAATTCGTGAAAATCGTTAAAAATTCATAGAAACCTCTTGAAAATCATTAACATTTAAAACCAAATTCTATGAAATCCTTAAAAATTCTATCATATCTTTTAATATTTAGAAAAATCTCTTGATATCCCTTCAAAGTATTAGAAATCTGATAAAACTCCATGAAATCCTTAAAAATTCCACAAATTCTAATAAAAGTCTTGAAATCCTTTAAAATTCTATGCGATAAAATTTAAAATCCCTTTATATCCTTTAAAATTATTAGAAATCTTATAAAATTTCACAAAATCTTTTGAAAATCATAAAAATCTCTTGAGTTCTTTTAAAATTGTTTGAAATTACATGGAAATACTTAAAATCCTTTAAAATTCCTCGAAATTCAATAAGAACGTTTAAAATCCCTTAAAATCCCACAGAATTCTTTAAAATCTCTTAAAATTGTATAATTTCCTTTAAAATTCCACGAAATATCTCTTAAAATTCTACGAAATCTTTTAGAAATCCTAAAAATCTTTTGAGTTTCATAAAAATCACTCGAAAATCGTCAAAATCCCTTAAAATTCATAGAAACCTCTTGAAAATCATTAACATTTAAAACCAAATTCTATGAAATCCTTAAAAATTCTATCATATCTTTTAATATTTAGAAAAATCTCTTGATATCCCTTCAAAGTATTAGAAATCTGATAAAACTCCATGAAATCCTTAAAAATTCCACAAATTCTAATAAATGTCTTGAAATCTTTTAAAATTCTATGCGATAACATTTAAAATCCCTTTATACCCTTTAAAATTATTAGAAATCTCATCAAATTTCATGAAATCTTCTATTATAAAATTTCACAAAAACTTTTTAAAACCATAAAAACCTCTTCAGTTCTTTTTAAATTCTTTGAAATTCCATGAAAATATTTTAAATCATTTAAAATTTCTCGATATTCAACGACAATATTTAAAATCCCTTAAAATCCCACAGAATTCTTTAAAATCTCTTAAAATGGCATGAGTTCCTTTAAAATTCCACGAAGTATCCTAAAGTCCCTTAAAATTCTAGGAAATCTTTTAAAAATCCTAAAAATCTTTTGAATTTCATAAAAATCACTCGAAAATCGTCAAAATCCCTTAAAATACATAGAAACCTCTTGAAATTCATTAAAATTTAAAATCCCTTGAAATCATTAGAAATCTCATCAAATTCCATGAAATCCTTCAAAATTCTATCATACCTTTTAATATTTAGAAAAATCTCTTGATATCTCTTTAAATTTATTAGAAATCTGATAAAATTCCATAAAATCCTCAAAAATTCTACGCGATAACATTTAAAATCCCTTTATATCCTTTAAATTTATTAGAAATCTCATCAAATTTCATGAAATCTTTTAAAATTTCACAAAATCTTTTGAAGATCATAAGAATCTCTTGACTTTTCTTAAAATTCTTTAAAATTCCATGAAAATATTTAAAATCCTTTAAAACTCCTCGAAATTCAACGACAACATTTAGAATCCCTTAAAATCCCACAGAATTCTTTAAAATCTCCTAAATTGCATGAGTTTCTTTACAATTCCACGAAGTATCTTAAAATCCCTTAAAATTCTACGAAATCTTTTAAAAATCTTAAAAATCTTTTGAATTTCATAGTATACTATGAAATTCAAAATTCAAATTCAATTCACTGAAAAAAAGGTTTGGTCCAGACAAAAAAATAATTTTGTTGGTATTTGTGCAACAAAATTTTTTTGTTGGCTCAACCAAATTTTTGTTGGTATATCATTAAGTTTTTTTAAACCAACAAAACGTTTTGTTGAACCAGCAAAAATTTTGTTCAGCCAACAAAACAGTTTTTGTTGCACAAATTTTTTTTTTCAGTGTATCACTCGAAAATTGTCAAATTCCCTTAAAAATCCTAGAAACCTCTTGAAATTCCTCTCTTAAAAAAGTGATGTAACGAAATGCTTAAAAAATCTCTCATACATTGTTGTTTCAAACCCGATTGGCTTTTGAATGGCTTAAAGATGTAAGAAGTAAAACAAAAATTGATATAAATTTCGTATTCAAATTAATTATTATTCTTTTCACCGATGCGTGATCTTTGCGAGATACTCATCGATTGCAGTAGCGCTTAACGCTCTGGTCACCTCGGTTTAAATCGCGAGAAATGGCGAAATACTTGCCGCTCTTCGCGGAGAAACTTGATTTTAAATACGAAATAAGGGCTGCTCGTAAATAGCAAGAAAGCATCTCGAGGCGGCACGTAGGCAGAAAATTTATTTGAAGAAATACAACTTAATGAGATTAAATTCCAGATTTAAGAGCAAGTAATTTAAAGTAAAAACAGCATAATATGAGGACTATATTTTAATAAAGAAGGCAATATTTTTAGAGCAGCATTTTATTTAAGGACTTAGCGAGTTCTTCTAATTATTTATTGCATTTACGGATTCCCTGTAGTAAAAGTCCCAATGTCACTTTCCCGATTTGGCCCCGTTTCTCGAAAAAAATTTGGATCTCTGAACGCGCGCAATACTCGCCAATCTACTTTCGCCGACCATGCTCTGAACTCTCGGACATTCATTCCACCAAACCCTTAGGAAAAAATACTATAGGAAAATCAGTAATATAGGCTTTTAATGATTTTCCTATCCTCAATTTCCTATAATTATTTCTCGATTATTGGAAATTTATTATAAGAAAATCATCAGTATTTTAATATTATTTATTCTTTAATCGAAAATCATTGTAGGAAACTCATTATACAAAAATCATTACAGAAATATAATTATAGGCAGATCACTTTAAGAAAATTATTTCGTAAGGGAAGACCTAAAGATCGACATCGTTTCATAAAATATATGCAAATAAGCCCAAAACAGAATTGATCGCATGGTGTCTGATTTTAGAAATTGCAAAAAGACTTTATTTTAATCATTGAAGTCTTTTTTTAAAAAAGGTCTGAGTTTCGATTTTTTAAGTTGAACTACCTGAAATGACCTTGATTTGGAATTCGGTTCATAAGTAGTTCACTTCTAGAAAGTCATTAACTGTGATGTTCTGAACTGGATATAAGTGGTGTTATATGCTAATGAGCAATTTAGTTGTATCTATTTATAATGAATCCGAAATGTAATAAATTGCAAGTGCTATGCACTTTCCCAAATTAATATTCACCTTAAATTAATTTTCTTATTTTTTCCTCAATTTATACTGAATAGGATTCTAATTCCACATAAAAAATTCGCGTTGAATTAAAATATCTCTGATACAATTTCACTTTCCCTAGACTTGAAGTTTTTCAGTTGTTTCGGTAAATTATGATTACGTCTGTATCATTATCCTAATAAAAATCAGCAAGGCTTGTAATTATGATAGTGAAAGGGCATCTATCTGAGTCCGCATTGTTAATCACGGTCATGACTAATTCTGATTTGCAAATGTAACAAATCACAGTGCAAAGCGTAGGTAAATCAGAAGTCAGTAGTCAATCAGTGGGCAGTTGAATGCCCACGCATATGAATGACGAACTATTGCAAGATATGTCAAGAAGCTCTTCGAGAATAGAATCCAGGTCGATACCTCATTCAAAGAATTTCGAGGCTCTTGACATCTATAACCGTTTTTCTTTTCAATGAATTTAATCACTCTAAATTTGAATCAGTCAAAAGTGACTGATTCACAGTCAGTTTTGACTGATTCAAATAGTCCGGATTTGACGACTGACAAATCAGTCATTTTGACTCTTTCAAATCAGTCATTTCAA
>JAUESH010000043.1:10940404-10951218 GCA_032275165.1 Synergus magnus | reverse complement strand
TTATGGGATTTAAAGGATTTTAAAGTTTGTCAGAGATTTTTAAGAATTTTAAGAGATTTTAAGGGATTTTAAATCTTATCGTGAAATTTCGAGGAACTTTAAGAGGTTTCAAAAGGTTTCTAGGAAGTTTAAGGGATTTTTAATTTCGTAGAGTTTCGAGGAATTTTAAGCGTTTTTAAAATATTTTAAATGATGTCGTGGAATTTCGAAGAATTTTAAGAGAATTTAAGTAATTTATGTAATTTTTAAAAGATTTTGTGAAATTTTAAAGGATTTCACTTTTAATAGATTTTAAAGGATATAAAGGGATTTTATTTTCTTGTAGTATTTTAAGGAATGACAAGAAATTTTTATTAAATTTAAGAAATTTTCACGAGATTTAACTTATTTCAAGAGATTTTTATGAGTTTTTAAATATTTTATGAGATTCAAAGGATTTTAAAGTTTGTCTTAATGACGGATTTCAAAAGAATTTCTATACATATATGATTTTTAAAAGATTTTGTAGAATTTAAAAGGATTTCCAGTGTTATCGTACAATTTTAAGAGATTTCACGACATTTTTCTAATTTTTAAAAGATTTTGTGTAATTTAAAAGGATTTCATTGAATTTGATAAGTTTTCTAAGGATTTTAAAAGATTTTAAATGTTAAGAACTGTAAAGAAATTCCAAGAGGTTTTTAGTAATTTTTAGAGATTTTTGCGAATTTTAACTTGGATTTCAAGAGATTCATGATTTTAATGTTTTTTCTGGATTTTGAAGGAATTTCAAGAGGTTTCTGGGAGTTTTAAGAAATTTTAACGAATTTTAATAAGGGATTTCGAGGGTTTTCGTGAAATTTTTTTAGCGCCATAATTTGTTTCTCTTCTTTCAACTTCAAGTCATTCAAAAGCCAATTAGGTTTGTATTAATTTTTTTAATATAGGACGCAAAATAATATCATTTTTTTTTCTTTTAAATACCTTCTCTCTTAACACCTCAAAAATTGTGCATTGTCGAACACGATCTGTATCGGTTCACTTGCTTGTAATTTGATACACATCCTCCTAAACGATCTAATCATGCATAGAGGTGAGTGAGCTTTGTGGTATTATTCGGCAGGTCCCTATAGTGTTTTTACCCTTTTTCTGAAGTATCTTCTTTCTTACGCGCATTCTTCATGCTCGGTTAACATATCCCAAAACTATTATATCACTTTACGCACAAGATAATGTTTCAAAGTTTAATCGCACTTGTGACGTCAAATTCGTTTACAACTCTGTAATGGAAATAAATTTTCCTTTCGAAGGCCACTTATCAGTGTTATTATTGGAAAAGTAAGGAAGTTATTAGATGCAAAATAAAATATTTATTGAAAATGCCTGTAATTGTTCTGTGTCATCAGCATCCGGTATCGATAATTAAACAGACCGGTCCATTGCATTAATTACTTACTGCCCGCATTTCCTTGCAGTTTTGCTCATCCATGGTTTTATAATTTATATATGTACATGATTAAAACCTGTCGCTCAACCCTTTAATTCAGTATTAATACTATTATAGCATTTCCTTATCATTTTTCGCAATTTGCATATCCTTAAAAACAAAACGGCATTCCTTCACATATATATAGACTCTATCCTCGCACTTGCAATGTAGTCATATACAAGTTATATCACAACGCGGACTGTTATTTCAAAGAACGTCTATTGGATAATCGACATAACGTGAATCATCTGCCAGATGCTAGAGTTTATGGTCTTTATAATAAATCAGCTCTTTATTCTTGTTTATTCCTTGTTCCCTTGTATGACTATCTATTCCTGTAAAACATATTTATAAGTATTGTTCTCAGTTTATTTTTTACTAAACAAGATACCAGTTTGTTACGTCACGTCGCGATTGGCTTGAAAGTAATAAACAGTATTTAATAAGTATTATCGTAACAATTTTGAATACTTTTGAGAAACTGAACTAAATGCTCCATTTCAGTTGACAGAAATTATACAGTTTAGCTTTTTTGATTATTGCTTCTGATATTTGATTTAAACAAAAGTTTACATGTTTACTCGAAATATTTCCGAGTACAAAATTTTACATCCTTATAAGAATGATATGGAGTCTGATATTGTAGAATTAAAAGTGGTTGTAAAAGTACAATCTCACGTTTCATAGTTCATATCCAATAATACCTAATTGTAAGTCATGACTTTCTTCTAAAAAAGACTTCAAGTACATTTTTCAAGGATTATCGACATGCTTTAAACCGTTTTTGCTATGAACTTTGAAGCATCTGCAATTTTTTACTGTCTATTTTTTCACTAACGGTATATATATAAACAAATTCAAATTTTTTAGTACAGTGATAATTTGAAAAACATTCAATATTGATTAGCTTAATTAAGCGTTTTGCTTTAATAATAATGTTGATATAAAATAAATATTCCACCACCATCGTAAAATCTACTTTGTGTGTACAATTTTTGTAATGCCTTTCATTTTTGAATATGAAAACGACTGCTAATGAAGTTTCAACTGGTTTTAAATTATACTTTATATATAAAAATTATACTTTCATTTTTTACATTTTACTCGTACATCCAATAACCCGGAACATTATGAATATTACAATAACCTTTGTTGACTTATTGTTCAATTGGAATACATTTCCAAAACTTATAATGAAATGACTTTTACTACTGGTGATTTATATTCTATAATTTAAGAGCAATTTCGTAATGTAGGCGTGAGGCTCTTCCTCTCCGAGTTTGAAAGTAAATTTACGATCTCTTCTGAATAACAAAAACGAAAACTTTTTATGCTTTTTGGTTTTTGCGACCCGTTGACCACTCTTCTCGTATTTCATGGCTTGATTTAAAACCGGTGACCCCATTCATACCATTGACTCTCAATATCTCATCATTGCACACCTTGAACTATACTATAGAATTACTTTCATATAAATTGTAGGTGACACTTCATTCCTAGGGATTCCCATCGATAAAAAGAGCTTGTAGAAATTCAGTTATTCGATGCCAATGATTCTCGACATTGTTGACGGTGCAATGATTTCTTGGCGATTATCCTGCGGCGAATCTTATAATAACCAGCAGGCAATCGTGATGTATTATTCTCACGGGAAAATAAAGTAAAGCAAGTGTTCTGATTTAATGATCTTGATGTCAACCGCTCGCGATATATAATGGGCTATTTTCACCGCAAATAATAAAATCACTAAAAAGTGGAATCACGAGACCTGGATTTGTAGCAACATTGCGTGACGCTATATTATAGTTAAGGACGACTAATTAAACGCGTCCTTTATGGGAAGATTGCACACGGAGTGATGTTTTCATTTTTCAAGGCGAAAACATCGTCATTTTGATTTCATGAAAATTTTAGAAAAAAAGTGTCTTTTAGAAAAAAAAAGGTGGATCATATGATTAATAATCGCTATTATTCGATTCGGCTGAAACTTTTTTATCTTTTTCTACCCTATCGAAAACATTTTTCAGAATTTTTTCAAATTTTTTTACCTGACCCAAAAAAAGTTATGGGTTTTTTTAGAAAAATGGATTTTTTTCAAATGGCCGTAAATTTTTCGGACGTTTTCTTTTCAAAAATTTTGTTTTTAAATGCACTTTTCAGAAAAAATTTATAAAAATTATACACATCAATCTTCAACGTTTTTTTTTTTAATTTTCGGGAAAAAAAAACGAAAGCGACGTACTAAAAAAAAAATTCAAACGTATTTCATCCCAAAATAACTGCTTCAAAATTTTTAAAAGCTTATGGTTTAGTCAGAAATAGGCCAAATCATAACTCTTTTTTTTTTTTCATTTTCTTTGTTTTTAAATTGAGTTTTCGAAAAAAAAAATACAAAAATATTATTCAGGGCTACCTTCTATTTTTTTCATACTTTTTCGAAAAAAATTGAAATTTTTCCGATGACTATCACTTTTAATTATTATTATTTTTTTTCGAAATTTTAAGGTTCTCTGTACATTCTAAAAAATTTTCAGAGTAGTGTTATGAAAGATAAGCTGAGTTAAAAATTTTTTTTTTTCAATTGAAAAAGAAAAATAGAAAAAAAAAATAATCCCACTCTACAAATTTCAGAGAATTTGCGGAAAATGTAAAAGTTTTTTATAAAAAAAAAAAGAAAAAAAAATTAAAAATGACAATCATCTCAAAATTTTCGTTTTTTTCCGAAAACTTAAAAGAAAACGTTGAAGATGGATCTGTATAATTTTTATAAAATTTTTCTGAAAAGTGCATTTAAAAACAAAATTTAAAAAAAAAACGTCCCGGTAAGTCAGTTTTTGAAAAAGTTACGGCCATTTGAAAAGAGCCATTTTTTTTGAAAAACCCATAACTTTTTTTGGGTTAGGTAAAAAAATTTGAAAAATTTCTGAAAAATGTTTTCGATAGAGTAGAAAAAGATAAAAAAGTTTCAGCCAAATCGAAAGGGGTCGGGGTCAAAAGTGGTCTATTTGGCATGGAATTCCCCATATACTTTTGCTATACTTTAGTTTTAAATAAAGAGAAGAACTAATTAATTTAAGATTCTATTGACCTTATAAGGAACACATTCTCATCTGGACGCCCGCGCTGTATCTTGGTTTTGCTCATCGTATAATAAATACAAATAAATAGTTAAAAAGATGATTTAAAAAAGTATCTTGATGATTCACGATTCGTTCTATAAAAAAAATGTTTAACAACAATTTTATTTAACCTTTTAAAAACAGAAATTCTACTCTTTTGACTTTTTTCTTATCTCGTATAACTTGGCTCGAAAATTAAATTTAAAATATTCCAATACCATTTTCCATACCTAAACAACAAACTATGCCTCCTACCAAAAAACTTTCAAGGGAAAGTATATAGGATTTTGTCATTTTTTGACTTCATTTGGCTGAAAATTTGAATTTTGGATTTTTCAAGAAAATTCTAAAAGTTGTTATGACATGCTTGTAGGGCTTTCAAAAACCAACTTTTTTTCGTCTCTTAACTTTTTTTTCAAATCGTGCTTTCACATTAAAGTCCGGAGGATAATGTAATAAAATGAGCATAATGTGACAAAATAAATGTGTAACTGGGAGCTCTGCCGTGGGTGTGTCGGTTTGTGAATGACTCGCAAAATTATTATAATTATTGCTGCAACATTCCTTGCAATCCAGAGCAAAGAAGAGTAGCTTTGAGGTCAGTGTGGTTATGCCAAGTATGGTTCTTTGAGGATGGAAGAAGAGTAAAATACCGATGTCTATATAAATCGCGCAGGTAGTAAGCGTATTCCGAGAAGAGAGTCGGCTCGATGCATCCACATACATGAACCATACGTACAGGGTGGCTTGAAAATCCCGTCCCGTGGGAAAAAAATATCAGATTATCTGATATAAGTGAAGGCTTCGAAGATCCTGCTCAAGATACAATATACCGGATATCCTTCTCCAAGTCGAAAATTCAAGTTAATCTAGAACTTCATTATTTAAAAAAATTCTATTTTCACAAGATATTTAGAACTCTCCCTGAAAAAAGTGCAAATATGTGCATCTAGCACTGCAAAAAGAGACTCAATACAATGCAAATGAGAATGTAAAAAATTGTAAATTATAAATTCATTTCTTCTTCCTGAAAATCTGCACCTGAAACAGAGAAAACTTAAACTACCCTATTTCCTATTTCTCATCTTTTCAAAATTCAAACAAAAACATCTTATTGAGAAACCACTCTTACTTTACTATTGACGAGGGATATTTTCAACATAAGTTACCGATCGTGAAGATATTTTCTAAGATTGGATTCAGACGTGGGCGTGCGACGAGTCACATATTCTATCCGAGCGGATGATCATCAGGTTGATCGGTAGACCGGTATCTGCCGCAATAACGCGAAAGTGGTGAGGCGCGGTCGCCCATTGCCGATTATAGGCATCCTGAAGAAGTGAAGAGTGAGACAATCTCTCTCTTTTTTTATTTTATCTTTCCAGTCGCATCGTGAACATTTTTGCTCTGTCGACCTCCTACAGACACCGAGGTGGAGTCCAAAGAAAGAATGTTCTTTGACGAACGAGAATTTTCGCGATCATTCTTCCTCTCGAGAATCTATGAAGAATTTTAAGCTTTTTTACTTCAAAATAAAATCCGTCAGCCGAAATTTGTCTCGGTATCCCGCCGGTTTAATTACCCGTGTGGAAATTTTGTCATGGCGCTAGCTGGGCCCAAAGTAGGAAAAACTTGGCCCCAAATTGGGGATCTAGACAGGACAAAACCACAAATGAAACGCCTAACCCGGTCAGAGCCTAACTTACCGACCGACTTGGCCCCAACTTGGTTTTATTTATTTTTCTAGTCTCAGCCCCATTAAAATTAAAAATTGTTTTTTAAAATAAAAAAATAAATGAATCAAAAAATGGAATGCTGAAATGCGTGGACTCGATTCCTTATTGGTCAGTCATTAATCATTACAGGTGACGCGAGAAATTAAAAATTTTTTCACATGGTAGAGTGAGAGGAAGATACATTTTTTTAAAAAACAAAACCACAATTAAACATCAATAAAACTTTAAAAGCAGTTAATTTTGAAAACAATCTAACAACTGTTATTTTTTATAACCCAAAACAGATGTAGTAATTATTTAGTTTATAAAATATAATGCAAATTTTTTTTATAAATATATATTATTTTTTTAAAATTTGGTCAAGTTTTTAAATTTCATATCATGTAATTACTATTATTATAAAACTGAAATTTTAAACAAAAATCTTAATTACATCTATTAGGAAAGAAGAAATAAAATATCATGAATAATCACAATTAAAAAAAAAAAAAAGTAAACGTGCGCGCGGAGCGCGTGTTCGATCATTTTATTTAAAAGAAACATTTCAATACAATATTTATATTTTATTTTGAGGTTTAACTTCATTGCGTCATATACATCAATTACTTATGATTTATTAGTCATGCACCGATACGAAACTTTATATAAAATTTTTAATTGCAAATCAATATTCTCGAGATGTTTAGAACTTTACGTCAGCCAAGTTGTAGGCGCCATTACTCTTCTGCACCCTTTTATTCCCTCTCACTCAGCATCTTCTTTTGCCTTCTTTCTCTTCCACTAGACCTCCTTCTCCTTCCACTGATTCCACTCTTCTTCTTCATGTTCTTCCGCCGTGGCGACTACTCGACTACTCACTTCTTCTTCTTTTTCCTTCCTTTCCTCGTCTTCCTCGTCCTTCCCGTCGAGAGACGCTTACCTTCTCTGCGGCTTCTTCTTCTTCTTATTCTTCTTCTTCCTCGCGTTGCTGCTTCCACGAGTCAAGGACCGTTCTCAAGGAGGTCGCTGGTTTCAGCGGGCGCAACAGCTCACACGTAAACTCTTTGTTGCTGAAGCATGCTGATAAATCGTGAGCCTAGATCGCTAAAGCTTTAGCGGATTAGATGCTTTATCATTCAGAGACAGAGGAAGGAGGAAGAATTTTTTTTTTCTCCTTAGAATTTACTTGCTCCTTAAGGACAAGGGGCAGAAGGGAGAAGATTAGAGATGCAAAAATAATTTTAAAAATCTTGTCGGAATAGTGCGATTAATAACAGTTGGGGAAGCCATAATCATTTATCCGTGATCGATGATCTTATGATGAGAGATTTTTTGTCCTATCGGGATGTGACTGAAGATCCGATCGAAAGTTGCCATTAAATTTTATAAAAATTACAGTTAAGTTAAAAATAGGAGAATGGTATTATTTTGTACCCAATATGGACAAAAATCATTCATTAAACAGTAATGTATTGCAATGTGATGCAAAATAACAATTTTAAAGCGTTCTAACAAATTTAATGAACCACACGGAGAGAAAGATATGGTTGGGCCAACCATGAAAATGGAAAAATATGGGGCAACCATATCTATGGTTACTGTAACCATATTTATGGTTGCTACAGCCAAAGTTTGGTCAGCGCAATTATTCAATTGCGCTTAACTTAGCCATTTTTTGACTGCGCTGACCAAATTTTGGCTGAAGCAACCACAAATATGGCTGCAGCAACTACAAATATGGTTGCCGCAGATTTTTCCATTTTCATGGTTGGCCCAACCATATGCTTTCTCTCCGTGCATAACAGGTTGGCCACGCATGCCAGGGAAGTCAGGGAAATATTAGAGAAATGCGAGTGGCTGTCAGGGAATATAGAAATAATTAATATATTAATAATAGTAAAGTACGATAGAATCATTCATTCTATGCCATGTTATTTATGCAGTATTGCGTATATAGCTGTTATAGTTTATTTAGCAGATTTTAGAAGATTTCCAAAGATTAGAAAGACTTCAAAGGATTATAAAAATTTCAGGCATTTTTTGAGATTCTATGAATTTTAAAAGATTTTACGAGATTTTTAATCATTTTAAGTAATTTTAAATAGTTTCTAGGAATTTTAAAGGATTTAATGAAATTTTAAGAGATTTTTAAGAAAGTTTAGGGAATTCAAAGGAGTTTAAAAGGTGTTTTAGTAATTTTTAAAGAGACTTTAATGCATTTTAGGGTATTTTAAAGTTCCTTATTGAATTTTAAAGGATTTTACAAGATTTTGTGAAATTTTAGATGATTTCATGGAACTTTTCGTGGAATTTTAATGAATTAAAAAATAATTCTAGGAATTTCAAGAGATTTCACCAAACTTTAAAGGACTTCAATAGTTTTTCACTAATTTTAAGAGATTTTGACGTATTTTAAGGGATTTTAAAGTTCCTCATGGGAGTTTAAAAGATTTCACGAGACTTTTAAAATATTATGAGAAATTTTTAAGGATAACGTTAAATTTTAAGAGATTCGAAACAATTTAAAGAGATTTTAATGAATTTAAATGTTGCCGTGGAATTTAAAAAAATTTCAAAATGTATTTTTGGTTTTTAAAAAATGTGACATTTTAATGAATTTCATGAAATTTTAAGATTTTAATGCATTTATGAGATTTTAATTGATTTTGTGAGATTTAAAATATTTTGTTGTGGAATTTTAAGGATGTTTCTAGAAATTTCATGAGATTGCAGTGAATTTTCAAGGATTTCAATACGTTTCCAATAATTTTAAGAGATTCTGAAGCATTTAAAGATTTTAACATTCCACGTGGAATTGGAAAAGATTTCAAGAGATTTAAAACAAATGTTGAATTTTTAAGGGTTACATGAAATTTTAAATAATTTGAAGGTATTTTAATGGATTTTAAATGTTGCCGAGGAATTTGAAGAAATGTCAAGAGGTTTCTAGGAATTTTATCAGAGTTTTAGGTATTTTAAGGGTTTTCGAAGTTTTTCTTGGAATTTAAAGAATTCCAAAATATTTTAAGGAATTTTAAAAGAATTAGGGAAACTTTTAGTTCTACGAATTTTAAGTAATTTTAAAGTTGGTCATGGAAGGTTAAAGGATTTTAAGAGATTTTTATATTTATAAAAGATTCCGTAGAATTTTAGGGGATTTCAAAATATTTAAAGTGATATTATGCGAAATTCTTGAAAAATTTTAATAGCATTATTATTGAAACTTTCCTTACATTTTTAATACTTTTCTGTCTAAAAGTCAGGGAAAATTCAGGGCAATTGAAAAATTAAATCTTGTGGCCACCCTGCATAAAAGAATCTCAAATTTCTTATATTCCTGAGTGATATGACAATGATATAAGTTGTGTAAATATACTTTATACTTATAAGCTTACGCTATATCGTAATAAGATGTCTCAACCTATTGATTTACGTACAAAGGGTGAAAATTTACAACATTTCTTTCCTATAAACTTGTTTTCAGGCCGTTAAACAAGGCAGTAAAAATCTCTCCTTAAAACTTTTATTATCCAACTATGTAATTATTTCTTCTTTTAATAGTTCGCGATGTTTGTTATTATGCAACATCCACGATCTAATCCTTTACTTTATGTTAAAATCTTTGTCAATAAATTTTTATCGCTTTCATAGAAAAGCTAACGATTAGTGTAAAAATAGTTGAAATTATATCATTTATTATTTTAACTTCTCTAGATATCTATAAAATCTCAGGTTATTATTTCTTTTAACAAATTTGAGATAAGATTCTTGGCAAGGACGTCATTCAATTAAAAAAAGTTCTGTTCGATCTAGAGATCCCGTCCTCGACATATTTTGTACAGTTATTCGTCCCTGCTATGCACTTGGAAATAGAGAGTATTGAAAGTAAGACGTGAAAATGATCACCATCCAATAAAGAACCGGATTTTCTCCTTATTTAGCAGTGTGTCGTATTTATTTCGCTTCTTGGTCCACGAGCCTCGAAACATGTGACGGCGCGGCGCCGGCAACCAGAACTTTCGAAATGTGCAAGGTTGTATATGCTGAACTCACAAACTCAAATATATATACTAGTATACACATATATATGACACCATGAGCATAATTTTCGGACATCGACCTTATCAAATTTGTCAAGACTGGATCGATCCTACCTCACATTTTTTTCTATCTTCCGGAATCAGATGATCACCGTCGCAAAAGTTCAGTCCTTATACAATCCTTGAAATAATGTGTAAGGTGGAAAATCATGACTTCCGAATGTTAATTCCTATTTTAAAAAAGGGGTACAACGAAATTTTGTTGTTGCAAACCTGATTGCCTTTTGAATGACCTGAAGTTGAAAGAAGAAAAACAAACTAATGGCGGAAAAAAATTTCACGAAAATCATCGAACTCCTTTATTAAAATTGGATAAGATTTCTTAAAACTCCCACAAATCTCTTGAAATCCCTTAAAAATCCACAAAAACCATTAAAATCATAAATCTCTTGAAATCCAAGTTAAAATTCGC
>JAUESH010000043.1:10890058-10916443 GCA_032275165.1 Synergus magnus | reverse complement strand
ATATCGAAAGACATTTTGAGAACGGAGTGAATTCGAGCGAGGTTACCGATTTTCTCGGCTCGAATGCAACACTAGTCCTCTACCAACACCAATAATCATATTATAGATAAAATACATTCCTGAGAAGGTATCTCAGAAAAACCGATTTTTTTCACTGATTGCCTTCACTAATATGTGCTCTATCATGGTAACCAATGGATATTTTTTAAAGCTCAAGGGCTCATATTGAAGGTAACTTAATTCTCTAAAAATCATGTGAGATCAACTTTTGTGATAAAATACATCCCTGAGGAGATATTCCCGAAAATCGATTTTCGGTATTTATGGCCTACTGATACGCGCTCTATCTCGATAACCAATGGATATTTTTTGAAGCTCCGGGGCTCGTTTTAAGGGTAATTTAATTCTCTACAAATCATATGAGAATGACTTTTGTGATAAAATACATCCCTGAGGAGATATGTATTCTTAAAAAAACCAATTATTGGTACTTTTGACTGAACAAAAAAGTGATTTTCTCGCGAACAGGATCTGTTTCGATTTTGTCTCAACGATTTTTTAACACTACTAGGTACCAAAAAAAGCTCGCCACATTCATTTTTCTTAGGTGTTTCAAGCAGACTTTTTTTTGCTTCCCAACCACCGTATACGGTGGGCCGAAAAAACAAAAAAATTGTAATTTCAATTTGGGACCAACGGGAAAAAGTATATTTTCATATCACAATTTCCTGAAAAAAAAAAACTTTTTAATATTGAATAATGTAAAGGCCGACCCCGCGCGAAAAATGTACAAAAAAATAGGTTTTTCTCATTTTTCTCTGAAAGTATTGATTTTATTTTAAAATTTTATAAAAGAAGTTTCTAGATCTCGGTGAAATACGTCTTTTTTACCTTACTCATTATTTTTGCGTACGAGCAGTCGTTTTCAAGAAATATCGAAATAACGATTTAAAAAAGTGGAAAAATACGCAATATCCTTACTAAAAAAAGTGGTGTAACGAAATGTCTTGAAAATCTCGTATACATTGTTGTAGCAAACCTGATTGGTTTTTGAATGACTTGAAGTTGTAAGAAGAAAAACAAAATAATCGCGCACATGTTGGTTTGCTGGTTTCTTAAAATTTTACGAAAAAATTCGAAATCCTTCAAAATTCGTTAAAATCTCTTAAAGTTCTAAGAAACCTCTTGAAATTCGTTAAAATTCGTGAAAAAAAAAACTAAAAATTCTTAGAAATCCTCAAAAAATTCCATGAAATCATTAAAAAATCTCCAAAACCTTTTTAAAAATCAGAAAAATCTTTTGAAATTCCTTAAAATTTTTCGAAAAATTCAAACTCAATAAAATATTGTAAAAGTTAAAAAATCACTTGAAAAATCCGTTAAAATTCGTGAAAATCTCTTAAAATTTTTAGAAACTTCTTGAAATTCCTTAAAATTCTACGGTAACATTTAAAATCTCTTTATATCCTTTAAAATCCGTTAAGATTAATAGAAATTTCATCAAATTCCATAAAAACCTTTAAAATTTTTAGAAAAATCATCAAAATCTCTTGAATTCCCTTAAAATGCCTTAAAATCCCTTAAAATTTCATGAAATCCTTAAGAATCCACAAGAACTTTTAAAAATTAGAAAAATCTCTTGAAATCCGTTAAAATTCGTGAAAATCTCTTAAAATTCCTAGAAATTCTTAGAAACTTCTTAAAATTTCTCCAAATTCAATGACAACATTTAAAATCCCTTAGAACTCTTTAAAAAATCTCTTAAAATTGAATAAATTCCTTTAAAATTCCACGAAATATCCTGAAATCTCTTAAAATTCTACGAAATCTTCTAGAAATTTTACAATTCTTTTGAATTTTGTAAAAATCATTTAAAAATCGTCAAAATTCCTTACAATTCATTAACATTTCTTAAAATTCTTAGAAACTTCTTAAAATTTCTCCAAATTCAATGACAACATTTAAAATCCCTTAGAACTTTTTAAAAAATCTCTTAAAATTGGATAAATTCCTTTAAAATTCCACGAAATATCCTGAAATCTCTTAAAATTCTACGAAATCTTCTAGGAATCCTAAAATTCTTTTGAATTTTGTAAAAATTACTTGAAAATCGTCAAAATCCCTTAAAATTCTTAGAAACATTTTGAAATTCTTCTTTAAAAAATTGTTGTCACGAAATGTCTCGAAAATCTGACATACATTGTTGTTTCAAATCTGATTGGCTTTTGAATGACTTGAAGTTGTAAGAAGGAAAACAATATAATCGCGCGCGTGTTGCTTTGCTAGTTAAAGTAAATTCTGCAATATCATTTCCAGACCAGGAAGTTCGTTTTACTCGTCTTTGGAAAAAAGAAAATCTCTCAAATCATAATATGAGAATAAAAATTGAAATCTCGTCTAATACAGAATTTGGTTTAATATTGCATTTTCCACTTTTTTATATCGTTATTTCAATTTTTCTTGAAAACGACTGGTCGTACGCAAAAATAGGTAAAATGAGAAAGATGCATTCCACCGAGATCTAGAAACTTTTTTAAAAAAATTTTTCAATAAAATCAATACTTTCAGAGAAAAATGAGAAAAACCAATTTTTTTGTACTTTTCTCGCGTGGGGCAGGCCTTAACGTTATTCAATTTCAAACATTTTTTTTTTTCAGGAAATTTTGATATAAAAATACAACGTTTCCCGTTGGTCCCAAATAGAAATTCTATTTTTTTTTTGTTTTTTCGACCCACCCTAACGATTAATGATTTACGAATAAAGGAAAAAAAATTACTCTGCATGATTTTTTTTAGTGCTAAATAATATATATATAGCAAGTGATTTTGGTATTGTAAAAAAAACTTAATATCTCTAAAATATACTACACGCTTTGAATAAATTTGTGAAAATATTGACATTTTTTATCATATTTCACAGTTTAGAGTTTAATTTCTTTTTAAAAAAATTAATAAATTAGAATAAAACAAACAATTATTAATAACTGTTTTATTTCGAATGCAGCAGATGAAAATTGTTATAACATACAAAAGTCGTAACAATTCAAAGAATCTATGTTATTGTTATTGAAATTGATTATTTTCAAAATATTTCAAGTATTTTATCGGATTTTAAAATGGTCTGCATAGATTAAATGTCTGATAAAATTAAAAAACTTCTAGTTTTATGGTTTAAAAGTCAGATATTTCATACCCTGATTGTGAGTGAAATTTAAGAATTTTCTATCATTAAATAGAATATTATTTTATACAGATTATGTTATACTTACTTGCAAATGGTATAGAAAGGAATTTCAAGATTTTCATGTAATTTTGAAATCTAAAAAATGTTTTTTAATTCTTTAAAATCTGTTAAATCTTTGAAATCTATTAATTTCCATAAAAACCTTTTAAATAACTTGAAACATTTTTGAATTTATTTTAAATCTTTTTAAATCTCTCAAATCAATACCTAAAAAAATATATTGAAATTTTTAAATATTTTTTCAATTCTTTTTGAGTTCATTTTATATCCTTAAAATTTTACATTTATAGTGTATAAAAAATATTTAAAAAAAAAAGGAACGGAAAGGTAACGCGTTACTTAAAAAAAAGTAACGGTAACGATAACAAGTTACAATTTTGAGACAGTAATGGTAACGTTATCGCGTTACTTTCGGACAGTAACGTGTCAAACACTGTTTAATTTGCATTACGGTTTCTTTAAACGAAATGTTTAATCTCATAGGCCGATTCACACAATGGATTCGGCCATGGATTGAAGAGAGAAGTGTTCTTTCTAAATCTGGAGGATGGATATTTTGGCTGCCAAGTCAACCAATCGACAGAAATTCTACAGCTTCTAGAGCTGTCAAAACTCTGTGACAATCACGTAGACTGTTATCAAGGAACTGATGAGCAGCGAACTAGGCTCAAGTGTACAGGTAAGAGAAAGCACGATTAATAGCCTGGGCAGTCTTATCGAATGATTTGAAATCGAGATTTACTGATCTAAACGAGACAGTGCAGACATCATTATGCTCTTATTAAATCACGTTAGAATGTTCTGTGCTCATAAATTTTCTTGAGTCCTGAACGTACATTTAATTCAGAGTTTCTGACTGAATACATTTACTATATTGTATTCATTCACGAATTGCTTAAAAATCTTGTCTTAGCTGTCGCTGTTTTCGAAGTTGTTTCATTCCGATTGCAGCTACTAATTTCGTGACAATTTTTCAATTTTAGACGACTGTACCAAAGAAGATGGAACCCCGTGTACAAACGGTGTTTGCCTCGACTCAGTCTGTCACTGTAACGACGGCTTCGGAGGCTGCAATTGCCAAGTTCCAGGTTGGTACCCATGCCTGCGGTACTTAGTGTATTGCAAGGAACAGAAATTGCTAACCGATCATTAGAGTTCAGAAAGACCTGTGGCGCACTGCAGATCGGTCAAGACCTTAATATTAAAGTTCCGTTGAGAGGTTTAAGTTCACTGTTAACTGTTTATTCATCTTCATGTTCATGTTTTGCAGATGAGAACGAGTGCAAGTACAGACCCTGTGATATTTTTGCCCATTGTACGAATACTCTTGGCAGCTACCAATGTTCCTGTTTTCCCGGATATCGCGGAGATGGATTTCACTGTGAAGGTACTTCAATAATTTTTCATCAATCCAACTTGTTCCATATTCATTGAATTATATACTATAATGGGTATTTTAATTCCATTATTCTTGAATTGATTTATTTTTAGCACCACGTTATGGGCGCGGTTTTATAACCTTTATTTTAAATTTAAGGTTATTTCTGAGTTGAATTAAGTTATAGAAACCATAGATTTAACTTATGATAACCTTCTAAGTTGTTGAGCGCCAGCTCGTTTTTCTCAAAAGCGAGCAAAAGAGATAAAATTGATTTTATTAAATTTAACTCGAATTAATAAACCACTCGGCCAGCGCAGTATAACCGTGGAGAGGGGTAGGTCAGGGGAATGACGCTGAGAGTACGTTTGATTAATTTTAAAAATAACATTTGATTTATTGAAATGTAGCGAATGAGATATGGCATGGTTTACAAATTATGACTCATGGGCAATTATTATTTTATTTATAAAATGATAGTTCACAAGTTAATGATTGAATGCAATTCATTTAGTTTGAGTAGTAACAGCAGAACAGCAGAACAGCCTCTTACACATTGTACAAGCTATTGAATTTAAGTTAAATAAGAATGACTTGAAGTTACACAGAGAGAGTGAAGTTAGAAAAGGACTTTACATGGTGAACGTTGAGCAGAGACTGACGCAAGGGGCGTACGCTTCCGGCCTCATGGCTTGCTCCGGAAGAGAGCAGCGTCAGTAACGCGGTACTACTTATTGTTACTTAAATTATAATTAAATTGATGAGTCTCTGGTGAACCGACGATACAGTTTGGGCGGTCGGCCCAGTAGATGGCGACAGGCGTACTGAGTCCTAATTAGTCAAACACACGTCTATGCTTTGACAGATTAATTCGCCGGGTACGATGTCATCTTTCTGGTCATTTAATTTGCACGGGAATTCCATCCATGCACCTGATGGCCTGAGCACAATCGTGAACTGAACCCGTCACCTGGACCCGAAGATGGTTTTGTCCTTTTCTATCATATTGCCCTATCTCTCTTGCGGTCACGTGACAAGAGATATGGAGCAATATGATAGAAAAGTACAAAACCATCTTCGGGTCCAGGTTACGGGTTCAGTTCACGATTGTGTTTAGGCCATGACCAGGATCCTATTCGGTCCTTATTGACGATGTCATCCATGACTGTGTGAGTGTGAGTGTACGTAAAAATTACTCTGAGCCCTAAGACTCATGATCCGATATGAAACATAGTAAAATAAAGAGCGAATGTGATTAGTGTGTGATAATTTATTTTGCCCATGGTTTGACGTTTGCTGAATTAACGGGTGACAAATGATTTTACTGTCACAGACAGTTTAATGTTGAGTCTCTGCTAAACATTTTAAATTTAGTGATTCTAATTTCAGTTAATGATTTTATTGTGCGTTGTAAAATATACGTCACAATGCATAATAATATTTTGAATTACAGATATAGATGAGTGTGAAAATCCGGCCCTTGCTGCACGGTGCGTCGAAAACGCCGAGTGCTGTAATTTGCCTTCGAATTTCTTATGCAAGTGTAAGGCAGGATTCACTGGCGACGGAGAAGTTCACTGCGAAGATGTGGACGAATGTGCGATACCTGGCGCTTGTGGAGAAAATAGTCTGTGCCAGAATATCCCAGGAAATTACACATGCGCGTGTCAGCATGGATTCACGGGAGACCCGTACAAACTTGTAAGATTGAATTCTTGAGAGAGTTTCTCCAGATTTACAGCAAGTTTGACTCGGTTACAAAATTGAAATAATATTCCTTTGTTCCTTAACTGCAGTGTATCGACATAAACGAATGTAACTACGACGGTGCTTGTGGACGAGGTGCTTTGTGCGTAAATTTGCCTGGTGCACACAAATGCGAGTGCCCTGAAGGATACAATGGAAACCCAGAAGATGAGTGTAGGGACGTGGACGAGTGTCTCAGGAGCCCCTGCGGACGGTCGGCCTTGTGTACGAATATGGATGGCAGTTTTCGCTGTGCTTGCCCCGAAGGAATGGAGGGAGATCCAATGTCAGGCTGCCATGGTAAATCATACTTTCAAATGATAGAATCTTGATTTATACCTAACGCTGTACATAGTTTACTTCACGCTACGCTGATAAAGCAAAGGAAGTCGTTAATCTCGTTAATCCCTACTAAAAGAGAATAATGCGAATAAAAGATGAATAATTATATCTGAAGAAGAATCTGATGATCTAACAGAGCAAAGTAAAGTAACAAACACCTCCATTAAAAATGATATTCAGATAAAGAAGTGTCCTTGACACCTTGTTTTCATAATTAAGTTTTTTTTTATAATAGTACTAGAAACCCAAAATCTTTAGAAAAGATAACTCCCTTTTTTTAAATTTAAAGTATGTATGTAGTAAAGAATAATAACAGCACAACTAACCACGCTAACAGATATAAACGAGTGCGAGGGCAATCCTTGTGGTCCGGACTCGGAATGCGTGAACAAGGAAGGTAGTTTCGAGTGCAGATGTCGACTGGGATATCAAATGGATGCCATCCACGGCTGTGTTGATGTAAACGAATGTGCTCAAAATAATCCCTGCGCTACTAACGCCAAGTGTATCAACGTCCCAGGAACGTTTAAGTGCATATGTCCTCAAGGCTTTATCGGCCAGGGACTCACCCTTTGCGAAAGTCAGTTTCCTTTTAAATAAGCTTACTTTCATTCCTTGAATGCAATCTTTTTAAAGTCTGCTGAAACTACTGATAAGTCATTCTAGTGGAACTATTTTAATGCTTTACGAACTCAAGAGATCGCATTCAAGGACTGATCCAATTCCTTTTTAATATGGCCTATAATAATTAACTGTCTGCTAACTTAATCAAACTATTAACAGATGTTAACGAATGTGAAAAAAATCCCTGTGGAGAAAATGCGGAGTGCACAGACACAAACGGCAGTTTCATTTGTAGCTGCAAGGCGGATTACACTGGTGACCCATTTAAGGGATGCATTGGTTAGAACTTTATACACCTATTTTTAAACATTTCTTCCTCTTCTTCATTCCACTGTTCTATCAGATTCTCGGACTCTTCTATTAAAAGAAAATTGTAGTTAATGTACTTTCACTTTACCACCTTTCGTTTATTGCATTTCGACTTACAGATATCGATGAGTGCACTGCTTACGAAAATCCATGTGGAACCCATGCCATTTGTAAGAATTCAGTTCCTGGATATACTTGCCTTTGTCCTCCAGGATTTAGTGCCAATCCTAGCCCATCAGTTGCTTGTGACCAGGTAAGTTGATAAAACTGATAATTATTACTTTCTATTTCAAACCATTGTTTTCTTATCATTATTTTATTATTAAGACTGATGTCACGACGCTCTGTAAATCCAACTTCGACTGTGTCAACAACGCAGAGTGCATTGAAGGTCAATGCTTCTGTAAAGATGGGTTTAAAGCTATTGGTGCTGAATGTGTTGATGTGGACGAGTGCTCGAAAAATCCTTGTGGACCAAATTCTGTCTGCACTAATACAAGAGGGCACTTCCGATGCGACTGTGAAACTGGTTTTATTGGAACACCACCGCACGCACCTTGCAAAGGTAAATACAACTCCCATAATTTGATGTAGTTAGATTTCAAACTCTTCATTTTATGCAAAAAATATAAAAATTTAGTTATGGGAAAAGTATCGATATGCCATCGTGAGAGAGAATAACTTAAACATTTTTAATATTCATAATTAACAGCTCCATGTGACGAAGTAACTTGTGGCAAACATGCATTTTGCAAAGCTGATGGTCATGAAGCCTATTGTATTTGTGAAGACGGCTGGACATTTAATCCCAATGATATTGCAGCTGGTTGCGTTGGTAAGATATCTTTAATATTTTGGATGTACAGCAGAAATATTCACTAAAAAGCATTATTTAAAAATTTTACTAATATCATTTCCATTTTAGATATCAACGAATGTGATGCAGTAAACGGGCCATCTGGTCGATGTGGTAAAAATGCGATTTGCACCAACTCACCCGGCGGATTTAGTTGTCAGTGCAAACAAGGATACTCTGGAAATGCGTTTAAACAATGTTTAGGTAGCTGCAATGTTCTTTTTCTTTACACATACATGCAAAACCCTTATTTGCCCACCATTTACCGGTTGCCATCTAGCGTCGTAAACGGTGACTATGTTTTGGCCACCGGTTGCCATCTAGCGTCGTAAACGGTCACTATGTGAACATCGTTTTAGATGAGGTTGGGTTTTTTCGCTCATGACAGTTTTTTTTTGTTCATTTTAGTATATTTCGATATCTGTAAACGGTGGGTAAACGAGGGTTTTGCATGTATTTGTAAAGAAAAATATTGTTCGATACGAGAGCCCAAACGGGCGATTTGGTCATTGCTCGTGTGAAGGGGCCGCGTGAACCCGAGGCGAGGCGGAGGCGAATAAAGCCGAGACGTAGTAAGCCGAAGCCGAGCGCCTTCATACTCGCAGTGACCAAACCGCCCGTTTGGCCTCTTGTATCGAAATATACTATTATCAAATGATCCTTTCGAAAATTCAAAAAGAAGAGAAAGTAATCTTTACATCTTTCTTGTAACAGATATTGATGAATGTTCTCGACCAGATGCATGTGGACATGGAGCCACATGTTCAAACAAAGAAGGCTCTTACACTTGTTCATGCCCACCAGAAACTATTCCAGATCCCGATCCGTACATCAAATGTGTTGGAATAGTCACTTGTGAAGCCGACAATGACTGCCCCGGAAATGCTATATGTGATCCACAGAAGCGTTGTCTATGTCCAGAACCCAACGTTGGAAACGATTGCAGACGTAAGTTACATTCCGTCTTTAAATATTCGATAATTTTCGAGCAATTTATAAAATTCTTTATTGACTTTACAGATCCTTGCGAAGACCTTTCATGTGGTCCAAATGCTCATTGTATGTTGCTGAACGATGTCGCTAGTTGTTTGTGTAGCAACGGTTATACAGGAAAACCTGGCATTAAAGGAGGATGCAAAGATATCGACGAATGTGCTATAAACCCATGTCCACCGGGTGCTATTTGTAACAACGAACCAGGAAGCTTTTCATGTCAGTGCCCGAGTGGAATGACTGGAGATCCTTACAGCGGTGGCTGTGAAAAATCACTATTGCCCCACGTCTGTGGACCAAACACACCTTGTCCAGTTGGAGAACAGTGTATTAAAGACGAATTTGTAGGAAGTAGCGTTTGTATCTGCCAAAGGGGATACACTCGTGATTCAGAAACTCAGAAATGTAGAGACATTAATGAGTGCTTGGAACTTAGAGACAAACCTGCTTGTGGTGTCAACGCTATCTGTAAAAATCTCCCTGGAAGTTACGAGTGCCAATGTCCATCTGGCTTTAATGGAAACCCGTTCTCGCTTTGTGAAGGTATATCCCCTTACGAATAATTATCTTAGATAATTAATATCTTAGATAAGAAATCTTACGGAAGCTTACACTTACTTTAATTGTTTATAGAGTGTAACAGCATCGAGTGTCAATGTCAGCCACCGTACAAGATCGTAAACGGCAAGTGCATGTTGGCTGGTTGTTCCAAGGGTGAAACTTGTCCCGCTGGTGCTGAGTGTATTACGATAGCAGGTGGTGTTAGTTATTGCGCGTGTCCTAAAGGTTACAGCACTAAACCTGATGGCTCTTGTGACGGTTAGTACATATTCACAATAGAAAATATTCTTTATGTTAATAATTAAATAATTGAAGTTTCATTTTTGCGATTCTTTGCGTTTTTGTAGACATCAACGAGTGTATCGAAGGACATCAAGTGTGTGGATACGGTGCTGAATGTATAAACTTACCTGGCTCTCATCAATGTGTTTGTCCGCGAGGATATGGTGGCGACCCCTACAATGGTCTCTGTGCCCCTGCTCAAAAACGATGCTCGAACGACAACGAATGTAAAGCTAACGAAAAGTGTGTACAACCTGGTGAATGTGTCTGTCCACCACCGTTCTACACTGACCCTCTCGACGGAAACCTCTGTAAAAGTAAGTTTGAAGAATCATATGAGTCGTGACACCTGGTTGTACTTCTCATATTTATGAACTATCTACTTTTTATAGATCCTTGTGATCGGTTTCCATGTGGACTCAACGCAAAATGTACGCCTAGTGATCCGCCAAGGTGTATGTGTGAAGCAGGATATGAAGGAGATCCGCAACATGGTTGTGTGGATGTCAACGAATGCAACAACAATCCATGTGGTCGTGGAGCCTACTGTTTCAATATCAAGGGCGGACATGTTTGCGAGTGTCCTAGGGGAATGTCTGGTGATCCGTATGGAGCCGGATGCTCTGGAGCAGCAGTAGCCAAACAAGAATGTTCTTCAAACGATCACTGTGAGAATTACTTAGCATGCGTTCAAGGTAGTTGCGTCAACCCCTGTGACAATGTACCATGTGGACCAAATGCCTATTGTGAACCTGATAAACATGCTCCCTGGTGTCGCTGTGTTGTTGGATTTACGGAAGGAAAAAACAACGAATGCGTTTCTCGTAAGTATCCGTTGCCATAAGAATCTACTGGAAAAACTATTATAAATACAAGAATTTTTCATTATTGTCCTTTTAGAATGTGATGGTTACGTTTGTGGTACCGGAGCCCAGTGTATTGTCAGTTACGATGGGCCAACTTGCAAATGTATTGAAGGCTTTATGGGTAATCCATTCCCAGGAGGTCAGTGTACGCCAGATGTATGTTCTCCAGAGATTCCATGCGCAGAGCCCAGCGTGTGCATAAGTGGACGTTGTAAACGTCGCTGCGAAGGCGTGGTTTGTGGAATTGGTGCTAACTGTGATCCAGTGACTAACAAATGTGTTTGCAACCCGTACTTCGTAGGGAACCCAGATCTTCTTTGCATGCCTCGTAAGTATTGTAGTAATTGTATTTCTTACAGTTCAGAAAAATCCTGCTCAGTTCTTTAAATTAAACAAAAAATTATGCTTTTGCTTACACAGCGGCACAACCACCACGTTGCGATCCAGCTTGTGGAACCAACGCGCATTGCGAATACGGTCTTCTAGATTCTGCATGTGTATGTAATCCTGGTACAAGTGGTAATCCATATCACGGCTGTGGAATTCAGCAAAAATCAGATTGTTCCCAAGCTCTATGTGGAAAGGACGCCCACTGTAGTGTTGGACCAAACGCTGTTGAATGCCTCTGTCCATCAGGATTTGCTGGTAACCCATACATTCAATGTTTCGGTGAGCACCTACTTAATTAACTTGTTGTACTTGCTGCGAACCATCTAATACATTTTACTGCAATGTGAATGTAATTTATTTTAGATATTGATGAATGCAACGGAAATGCTTGTGGAAACAACGCAGTCTGCATCAACACAATTGGCAACTATGACTGTCGCTGTAAAGAAGGCTTCTTTGGTAATCCATTTGTTGGCTGTCAAGAATTGCAAATTGGTTCCTGTACGGATCCTGCAACTTGCAGATGCAACTACGACATGCCCTGCCCTGGGGATTTCACTTGTGTCAATGAGAGATGTGTTGATAAGTGCAGCGATGTGCAATGCGGTCCTAGATCCGCTTGTCAAGATGGTGTCTGTGTCTGCCCATCAGGATATAGCGGAAATCCCAATGATCTAACCAAAGGCTGTCATCCGAAAGGACACTGTTCGAATGATCTGGACTGTGAAACTCAACAGATTTGCTTCCAAGTAGGCAAGGGGGTGAGAAAGTGTGTGGATGCTTGCAGCAAACTCCAATGTGGACCCAACGCACTTTGTGTTACGCAAAATCATGCATCCTCCTGTCTTTGCGTTGATGGGTACTTTGGTAACCCAAGTGACCTGCGTGAAGGTTGTCAGCCCAAAAAGTCTGTTGGTCCTTCCTCCTGCAATACCAATGCTGACTGTAGATCGGATACCTTCTGTGTTCTTGGAGATTCTGGAATTCGAGAATGTGCCAACCCGTGCAGCAATATTGCTTGCGGTGCTAATCAAAGATGTGAATTAGATGCATCAGGACATGGCACTTGTAAATGTTATGATTCATATGAATGGAATCCTGTTACATCTTCTTGCGAGAAACCATCTGTGCCAGACTGTATACATGACCAAGATTGTCATACTAAAGCTGCATGTCGTCCAGATGCTTTGGGCGTTCTCAAGTGTATCTCACTCTGTGAAAGTTTTACCTGCACCGTTAATTCGCAATGCATAGCCGATAATCATCAGGCTCACTGTGAATGTTTACCAGGCTTTACTGGTAATCCGAATGATCGATATGGCTGCCAGAGTACTCGAAAAGATCAATGCACGACTGATACAGACTGTCCCGAAGATAATACTTGTAGATCGTCTCCGGAAGGCGTTTTGACCTGCCAACCCGTTTGTAATTTTGTCTCTTGCGGTCCCAACGCGCTGTGCGTTGTGCATAATCACGTAGCTAATTGCGAATGCCCTCCTGGTCTCTACGCCGGTGATCCGAATGATTCTGCAAACGGTTGTAAAGCTGTTCCCTGTGTTTATAACATTGACTGTCCTCCAACTCAACTTTGTAATAGGCTTGAACACAAGTGTTACGATGTTTGTGATAAGAGTGCTTGCGGAGAAAATGCGGTTTGTATTGCTGATGATCATAAGGCCATCTGCCAATGTCCTCCTGGTTTCAAAGCTAATCCCTTGCCAGATGTAGAGTGCGTTGCTGTCGCTGCTTGCTCACCCAATCCGTGTCATCCTTCGGCAATTTGTATCGCTGGTGTTTCGAGTAATCCCATCTGTCAATGTCCATCTAATCAAGTCGGTGATCCTTACGGTTCGGGTTGTCAAGAAGAAGGTGAATGTAGTAGTAACAAAAATTGTCCCGTTAATTCTGTCTGTCAAAATCATCGTTGCATCAATCCTTGCGAGAACGCTTGCGGTCCTAACACTCTGTGTGAGATCATCAACGGAGAACCAATCTGCAGGTGTATTCACAAATTTGAACCTTCGACTAAGGGGGTGCAAGACGGCTGTGTCCGACTTTTCAACTATTGCTCGGTTGACGCAGAATGTGAAGATAGTATCTGCCTTGAAGGACAATGTAGAGGTAATTCAAAAGTTTCTCGTTTTTTCTTGTTTAATTTCACATAGTTTTTCGAGGCGTAAATATAGAGAATATGTTTCATAACAACTGATTATTACTATTTTCAGCTGTATGTCGTTCAGCCAGCGACTGTGCTGATGGTGAAAAATGCATCAATAACAAGTGTGCCGTCCCTTGTGTTTCACATAATCAATGTCAGAACGATCAAGCATGTGTCAACAATATCTGCATATTGGGTTGTCGAAGTAGTAGAAATTGTCATTCAGATGAATCTTGTATTAATCATAAATGTCAAGATCCCTGCAAACGTGAAAATGTCTGCGGTGCAAATGCCGTTTGCAGCTGTCAAGATCACAGAACAATATGCGCTTGTCCTGAGGGATTCCAAGGCAATCCTACACCACAGCAAGGTTGTGTCAGGATTCCCAGTCCATGTGGTCCTTCTGGAAGTTGTCCCAGTCAACACATCTGCATTTCCAACCTATGTCAATGCCAGTGTAAAGAACAAAGTAATTGTGCACAAGGAGAACGTTGTAAGAATGGTCTGTGCGCAAAAATATGCTATGGAGACAGTAATTGCTTGCCTGGAGAATTATGTATTGAAGGCAGTTGTGAGGTCGGTTGCAGTTCTGATGCCGGATGTAGTGCAGATCAAATCTGCATTAATCACAAGTGCCGATGCGGTCAAGGATTCATCTCTGGTCCTGACAAATGCCTGGACATCAATGAATGCGAGGATCATCCATGCCATCCTACTGCGGAATGTATCAATACTCCAGGAACATACCGATGTTCATGTCCACCAGGAACAGCTGGTGATCCAGTCGTCTCAGGTTGCCTGATGCCTCATCGATGTGTTACTGACAATAACTGTCCTGACTCCCTATCTTGTGTACAACATAACTGCACAGATCCATGCTCACGCGTGGATTGTGGTGTGAACACAATTTGTTCTGTAATTGATCACGCAGCTGCTTGTCAATGTCAACCCGGTTACATTGGAGACGCATCCGGATGTTTCAAAGTTGAATGTCTTTCGAATAATGACTGTCCTATTGATAAATACTGTAACCAAGATGTAAACAAATGCACAAGTCCTTGCAATCAACTTAACTGTGGATATGGTAACTGTCTTGCTATTAACCATGTTGGCACGTGCAAATGCTATCCTGGATTTACACTTGCTGGTGATACCTGTCTGGATATAGATGAGTGTTTGCAGAATCCTTGTCATACTACAGCAATGTAAGTTCATCTTACGGTTAAACCTATCTTTAATTAAGCGATTTATAGACCTTCTTTCTTTATCTGAACTATTTCTTCATTTCAGTTGCCAAAATATTGAAGGGTCTTTTACATGCACCTGTCCACAAGGTTTGGTTGGTGATCCATTAAAGAATGGCTGCAAACAACCCGGAGACTGCTTTACTGATACAGATTGTCCAAATTCCGCCGCTTGTATAGACAATACTTGCCGTGATCCATGCAGTGGATCTTCCGTTTGTGGAAGAAATGCTCAATGTCTGACTAAAGACCACATTCCACATTGTAGATGTCCTGGACAAACAACAGGGGATCCACAGGTAAGAACAGTTTCTTCAGAAGTGGTGTATCTTTGTAATAATGAGATCCAGAACTATCAATATCATCTATGGTTATAGGTGGAATGTATCCAATTGGAATGTAACTACCATAGCGATTGTGGTCAATCCAGAGCTTGCTTTGATCACAAATGTGTAGACCCTTGTTCCGTGCCAAACGTCTGTGGTCCGCGAGCAGATTGTTCACCTCTCAACCACAGTGCAGTTTGTGCTTGTCAACCTGGACACACAGGAGATCCAAATCTCGGCTGCACTCCAGTTCAGTATTGCAAAGCTGATCATCAATGTCCCACTGGTTCATCATGTAACGGTGGAATATGTACTTCCCTATGTACTAGTACTCGGGACTGCATTGGAGATCAGTTATGTATTAATGGTCTATGTCAACCTACCTGCAGAAACAACTCTACTTGTCCCGATTATCAGTTCTGCTCAAACAACATTTGCGTCCAGGAATTACGTTGCGTTTCTGACAATGACTGCGCTTACTTCGAAAAATGCGTTAAGAATAACATTGGACAAGTAAGTTTTAAACGTTGCTTCTTTGACCACTTATCTTTCAAACAAATAAATTGTCAATATTAAAAATATATGTATCATTTTAAGGCGGAATGTCAGAGAGTATGCAATGTTGCTTTCTGTGGACGTAATGCTCTCTGCGATGCAGATGATCATCAAGCGTTATGTACTTGCGAACCCGGATTCTTTGGAGATCCAAACGACGACAAGATTGGATGTCAACCAATTGAGTGTGAAGCTAATGAACAGTGTTCAGACGAAAAAATCTGTGAAGCACATAAATGTAGAATTGCTTGTCTTGTTCATAATCCTTGTGGTGTTAATGCTCTTTGTACAACCGACCGTCACGTACAGATATGTTCTTGTCAACCTGGATACACTGGTGACCCCACACTTGGATGCGAACTTGTCGACTTCTGCGCTAATGTACCTTGTGCACCCGGAGCAGTTTGTGAAAACTCTAGAGGAACGTTTAAGTGTTTCTGTCAAGAGGGAATGGTTGGAGATCCATATAATAGCGGTTGCCAACAGCCTGTCGAATGTCTGCATGATGATGATTGTCCGGAGACAGCCAACTGTATTAAAGTCAACAATGTTCCAAAATGTCATGGTACGTGTTTTATACTAATCTAGAAATGGTCAAAACTACTTTAATCTATTTGATAATTTGTGTAAATAGCTAAATATAAATAATTAATGAGTTTTTCCGCTTTTTCAGATGTATGTGCTCGTATCCAATGTGGTCCGAACGCAGAATGTACCACTTTGCACCATATCGGTTCCTGTCAGTGTCAACCAGGCTACGAAGGCGATGCTAATGAATTAAGTATCGGTTGCCGACCGAAACCAGTTCCCTGTTTATCTTCTACAGAATGCAGTTTGAATGCATACTGTTATGAAGGGATTTGTCGACGTAAGATTCTTCCTTAATTGCATCAATAGATAATGTCTTTTTAAAAGATAATGATTAAAAGTTAATATCGTATTTACAGCATCTTGTCAGTCGGATGGAGAATGTAACTTGTCAGATGTCTGCCTTAACGGTCAATGTTTGGATCCATGCAATATTAGAGCAGCCTGTGGTATTAACGCTGAATGCAGAGTACGAAGTCATCTGAAGCATTGCAGCTGTCCTCCTGGTTTTACTGGCAACTCAGAAGTAGAGTGTGTAAGACGTAAGTGAATAAAAATGTAAAGCCTTTGTAGAACTCGTAATAAGTTAGTGACTTGCACTTATTTTTATTTTACAATCTTAAAAACTATTCATGATTTACAGTACCAGTCTCATGCAGAGATACAAATGAATGCAACGTAGGAAATACTTGTCGAGACAATGTTTGCTTACCAGTGTGCCAAGTAGACAACGAATGTGCCTTCAATGAAAAGTGTGTCCGAGGAAACTGTCTGCTAACATGTAGATTGGACAATGATTGTTTCCTCGGTCATATTTGTTTGCACAACATGTGCACATTCGGTTGCCGAGCTGATGAAGACTGCAATGCAAATGAAGCATGTCTTGGAAACAAATGTGCCAACCCTTGCGAAGTCACTCCGTGTGGTCCAAACTCAAAATGCACCGTCATTAACCAACGGGCCTCCTGTTCTTGTCCATCAGGATTCATACCAAATCCTACAGCCAAGATCGCATGTCTGCGCTCGCCAGGTCCATCGTGTCAAGCTAATAGAGATTGCTCTCCAGGAACGTCTTGTATGGCGGGAGTCTGCACTCCAGTGTGTTCATCAAACGCAAACTGCCTAAGTAATGAGCGTTGTGATTCATTAGGAATCTGTAGGTCGCTGTGTAGAAGGGACGAAGACTGTCAGAGTGGAGAGATTTGCGAAGGATTGGTTTGTTTAAGTGGATGTCGAGCCGATGTGGAATGTCAAGAGAACTTAGCGTGCATAAACAACCAGTGCATAGGTAAGGCGATGTTTATTGATTGAGAACATAGTAAATAGAAAAAATAGTTCTGTCAATACTTAAAGTCTTTATTACTTTTCAGACCCATGCAGTTTGCCTAATGCCTGTGGTATTAATGCTCAATGTTCGGTTGTCAATCATTGGAAGCAATGCAGCTGTCCCGATCCATTAATAGGAGATCCTCTCATAAATTGCAGACAATCATTCCTTCCTTGTTCGTCTGCTTCTGAATGTTTGCCTGGACAAACTTGCTATGGCAGATCTTGTTACTCCACTTGTCGAAGGTATGTTTTTAATTAATAGATAACTTGTAAGTCATTTCCTTAAACCACTGGATGAAGCTGTTCAATGTTCATGAGTGTTGAATTGTATATTTCCAGTGATGCAAACTGTTTGAACGACGAACGATGTGATGGTGGATTGTGTAAGGGAATATGTAATGCAGATGATCAGTGCTCAGCCAATCAAATTTGTGAGAATCGTTTATGTGATATTGGATGCCGCAGTGACAACACTTGTCCCTCTGACGAATCTTGCTTGAATAACAGATGCAGGAGTAAGTATTAGTTAGAGAGTTGGTCAACTTGAGATTAAAAAACATGAGACATTTGTTCTTTTGCTAAGATAAAAACTCTTCATTTACATTTTTATAGATCCATGTGAGGGTGGTAAAGCTTGTGGGGAATGTGCTGGCTGCCGCGTGGTGAATCACGCGGCTCAATGTAGTTGTCCTCCAAACTATTACGGTAATGCACTAATCAGTTGCACAAAATCAATGATTCCTTGTGACGGTACCTGTGAATGCGATGAAACAGGATTTTGCGTCAAGAGCTGTCGATCTCAGGATCACTGCTCCTGTGGTGAAGTTTGCCATACTGGAAAATGTAGAACGAAGTGCGATAATAACAATGAATGTTCAAAGGTAGATTAATTTTTTACAACTTGAAGATAACAACTATAAACCAAAAAAGTGATCTGAAAAGTTATCTATAATAAAGTATTCTTAAACTTCAGGGCTACATGTGCGACCAAGGATTATGTCTCTTTGGATGTCGAACTCATTCTGACTGTCCAGATTTGTTGTCTTGTATGAACGGTCAGTGTGCAGATCCATGCCTATCAGGATCAAAACCATGTGGAATCAACGCACTGTGCAGAGTCTCCAATCATCGAGCAGTTTGTTTGTGCCCGGAGGGTTACCAAGGGGAACCAAGTCAGGAATGTTATCAATTGGAATGTCATCGTCACGAAGACTGCGACCCCAATAAGCACTGCAGCGAATTTGGAGTTTGCACCAACCCATGTTTAGAACATGGTATTTGTGGTGTTAATGCTCAGTGTCGTGTGTCAAACAGACAACCGCAATGTTCCTGTCCACCAGGACACATCGGTAATCCTAGAGTTTTATGTAAACAAGGCAATGAGGAATGCCTTAGAAATCCTTGTGGACCCAATGCAGAGTGTCGAGAATTATCTTCTGGTCACGAATGTACGTGCAAATCGAATTGCTATGGAGATCCCTACCATGGTTGTCAGTGTGATGGTAATTATATAATCTTTTGACGAGTACGTTAACTATGTATCGATTCAGTTGAATGAAATTGAATGAAATTGAATCCAATGAAATTTTCCAGTTATACGACCAGACTGTCGTACAGTGGGATGCGGTAAAAATGCAGAATGCATTCGAGATGGTTCAGAATTCGTTTGTCGATGTGCCCTAGGTACAACTGGGTCGCCGGATGTCGAATGTGCAACAGGTAAGTGGCGACTTACTAACTGTTTATGGTCAACTGAACGTATTAGTTAACTTCATGTACAGCATTTGTGACTAGCGAGCAGTACTGACGATAAACATAAAGGAACATGGTCAGTAGAATAACCATGTGTCGTTCAGTAGGAATTAAATAATAGTAATGATAACAATCAAGATAATCACAATAATCATAATAATCATAATATATAGATATGTATTAATCTAGCGGTCGTTAACACCGAGAGACAGATGTGATTGGAGCAGAGCCAGATGAAGCTAACGCACTGGTCATTTGCATTGTGATATAGTTGAACTAGTTACTATTAGAGAAATTAGAGAAATTAGAGTCATACAATAAGAGATAATAGAGATTAGACTCATCATGTTGTATATATTTTTTTAGTTAGGCATACTGTACATAATCCGATCTACAGATCACGCCGACACATGTCTTAGTCTCACACGTAACCGCATATGTAGAATGTTTATTTCAGTATCCAATCTGTCTTTTGGAAATGTTTGTTCAACAAGTCAACATTCGATGTTATGGTGGTACGTAGAGTGCCACTTGGATAACAGGAGGTACACAATGCTACACTGTTTTTTAGTTTAGGTTTAATACAGATTGGGAACTGCGAAAGGGACATTCTCATATACCCATGCTTGATATTTGCTGAGTTCGCAGGTCATTTTCCTCTTTCTAAAGTCTGTCGGGGGCTTACGTGTAAATATTGCTGCTTTTTATTGTTGTTGTGTTATATATCTGAAATGTCGAAAGTGTGGTAAAATTCTGTCCACCTCTTTGCAGAGCTACTCTTGTCACATAAATAAAAAGCATGTGGTTTATGTTATTTGTGAGAAAGTTTCTTTTCACAGTTCTTATAAATGCTTTTTTTCTTTGTTTTCCTGTCCCATCACCATTACAACCCATGCCGATCCATGAAACCATAATCGTGATCTTAGAGCAAGAATGCACCAGTGATCTAGAATGTCCTAACGACAAAGCCTGCATAAATCTACAATGTCTGGATCCGTGTACTCTTCGCGGTGCCTGTGGCATCAACGCACTGTGCCGGGTGGTTGTGCACAAGCCACGCTGCTCCTGTCCTCAGTGTTACATCGGTATGCCCCGTGCTGTCTGCCGGCCAGATCCCAAATGTGACCCTACGAGTCAACCTCGGCCCTCGACATCAAACATGGATTGCTCCTCAGATAGCGAGTGTCCGGAAAGTCTTTCCTGTCACGCTCAAACCAGAGAATGTCGTGATCCGTGCTCGAGTTCCCAGCCTAGATGCGAAGTTAACAAAAAATGTCAAGTGCGGAATCACAGGCCTGTCTGCGTCTGCAAACACGGATTCGTTGTTAACGAAATGGGAGAGCTGACATGTGCTCCGGACACCGTGGCTTGCTCGAGAGATTCCGATTGTCCTTCGAACGCTGCTTGTCTCAATGGAAAATGCCAAAATCCCTGTAACATGAGAAAGAAACCACCGTGTCCAGCTGATAAAGCCTGCGAAGTTCTAGACCATCGTCCTATATGCATTTGCCTCAAAAACTGCAATCCTTCCCTTTCCATTTGCCTACGAGACAATGGCTGCTCTTCAGACTTGGCGTGTCGCAACTATCGCTGCGTGGATCCATGCAGCAACTCCACATGTCCAGCCGATGTTCCCTGTTACGTCGAGGAACACAAACCTATCTGCAAGTTCTGTCCCCCCGGCTTTGTGCCAGATACTAAGTACGGATGCATGAAAGGTAAACACCATTTCTCTCCTGCTATCGAGTATGTCCTCTATTCTACGCGAACATACCATCTCCAATCTTTTCAGCGCTTCCTTCGCCGCCGCCGCCGCCGCCACCGCATCTACACGATAACTACATTAAATTCTATTTTTCAAACCTACAGATTACCCATTTGACAACATCATCTTATAAAATACATACCCCTAATGTGCTTTTTTTTCTACTATTCGACCTACTCGAATTTGTCGCTTCATTAGAAGGCATTAGTGATACTTTAACCGTATTCTGTTAAAGATTAGAAAGATGTATGAAGGTTATTGAACAGCGTGTAGATAAATAATATGGGATGTTTCAATTTTTTAGTCTACTGGTCAAGTAAGCTGAATTTATTGTTCTAGCTTTCGCCAGACGATGTCTGGCCTCATCAGGAATACATTTTGGAGGATCGTTTAACGTAGGCTGGTAGCACAGACAGTTTTTCTACAAAAAACAGTTAACGACGGAACAATTTTAGCGTTATTAGTACCAAACGTATCTAAAACGTAAAAAACCTAACGTAAGAAGTCATAAATAAACACTCACCACAGACATTATCCGCAAAATTTTAAAGTATTATAGCATGAGATGGCAGTAGATTTGTTCCAGTGTTAGAAAGTCTGTTAGCGTAAATAACTGAGTAAAAAATTTTAGGTAGATAAACAGTAAACGGAAAAGAAAAAAACGGACATGCGTTCGAGTTTAGTAAATACATGGCACACTAGAGAGTCGAACGCAGTGTTGACAGATGACTCAAGCGGTTTCCCTCCAGATGGAACCTGATTTCCCACTAAAAAAAAAATTCCCACTAAATTTAGAGATCTAAAATTCTCGAGAATATTACCGAGAATATTCTCATCTCGGATAATATACGAGAATTTTCGATTTTCAAATATACACTGCAATTTAGCGCGCGTCTTAAAATCGTAAATATATACAAAATCAATAATTTAATAAGACACTAAATTAATTAGTATTTTACCACTGTTTGCTTTTAATAGTGATAATAAAATTAATAAAAATGATATTTTTTATCAAATACATTTAATAATACTTCAAGAAAAGTAATGGAAATATATATTGGAAAGATATGTTGATATTTAATAAAAACCACTAAAAAAACCCTGAAGGAAAAAAAGACCACTAAGTTTCTCACTGAAGAATTTGTCCCACTAAAATTCCCACTGAAGGATCAAGAAACCCCTAAATCTAGTGGGAAAACCACTGATCTGGCAACACTGGTCGAACGGAGGAATAACATAATTATATGTAGCGGGCGTTAAGCTAACATGTATGGCAGCGCCATCGGTGCTTAGAATTGGTACTATTCCATTTTTAAATTTTGAATTTAATTAGGCTGAGGTATATTTCGCTTAACGATTCGATGTCAGACCTTTTGTTAACAGTGTTACCTTGTTTAATGATGGGGAACATTTCTTTGAACATTCTCTTTTTATAATTGTTTTCGATGCAATTATTCTAATATTAGAAAAGTCGAATTTGTGGTCGAGTGTATGTGAATGTAGTACTAAGGCCGTACGGCGGGAGTCTTTCTTACAATCGTTGTTATGTTCGCGAACAGTATACTAAAAAATTGAAACATCCCATATTATGTATTTTGTTAAAGTTCGCTGGTGCCTTAATTCCTTATTTAAAACTTGCCCTGTTGAAAACTCCCAGCAATCTGATTCATGAGATTATGAAGAAAACTCACGTGGAAACTAAATCAAAATCTTATTCTTCCAAGAAAGGCATTTGCTTCTTCCTTTTCGACCATTAAACAATTCGCCGACACCTAATTGGATATTACACCTAATTGTGTATATCTTGGGTTCAATTGAACTTCTCATCGAATCTCAAAAATAGCTAAGAATTTCCAACAGGATAAAATACTTTCAAAATTTTTATTCTATTCAAAATTCTTAAAACGGACGAACTTGAACCCTTATATCTGTGAAAGCGAGTACTTTACACTTGAATCGTATCTTGCTGACTGGCCTTTTTTAACTATAGAATATGTCATAAATACAATCTGCAACGTGCCATTTAACATACAGTGAAATACGAAGAATCTAGAATGCTCCTTGAATCCTGAACTCCTACTATATCTTGCCAGAGTCCTCGACTATTAGACGAATTTTTTCCGTTACATCTGTCTCTGTAAAGTTCTAATGAATATTCTTCTTAATTGTTAGTCTTTCTACTGTGTGAGCATGCTATTTTTTCACTTGTAGAATAGATTGATGTGTAACATTAATCATTTACAGAAATATAATACTTGTGTAACAATTTTAACTTTTACAGAGTGCAAAAAAGCTGAAGATAGCTTGTCATGTTTGAATATTAGTCGAGTTTTTAAAAACCTTTTTGCAATATACATTTTCATTTTGATCTATAAATTTTAAGCAGATAAACTGCTTTTTATAGTGTTAAACAAGATTAACTTCTTTATAAAGTCTAACACTTATTCTTTATGTATGTCTTGTTATATTCAAAAGATTTAATATATCTTTACTTTACTTTACGAACAAAAAACTTTTCTCAAAGGGCATGTGCATAGGATCAATTCATCATTAGCTAGATTACCTTCTTCAATCATGATATGCGTATTGCTTCAGTTATACTAATCGTGCTAATTTATGTGTCTGTATCTCATTATATTTACTAATGTGCATGTTTCTTTTTAATGACGGTTGTGAATATTTAATATTTAACTTACAACATTCTGAAAAATGTTAGCTTTTAGATAAGGATCATCATATTTTGTAAGTCTTTAGAAATTCGGGATGTACAATTTTCGCCAGCTGAAAGTGTTATTCGAAAAGAATTTTGCATTTTTTCGTTGATAATAATACTTTATCCTATCTTAAAAAAGTGGTGTAACGAAATATCCCGAAAATCTCGCATACATTGTTGTTGCAAAACTGATTGGCTTTTGAATGACTTGAAGTTGAAAGAAGAAAAACAAACTAATGGCGCAAAAAAATTTTACAAAAACCGTCGAAATATCTTATTAAAATTCGTTAAGATTTCTTAAAACTCCCAGAAACCTATTGAAATCCCTTAAAAATCCACAAAAACCATTAAAATCATGAATCTCTTGAAATCCAAGTTAAAATTCGCAAAAATCTTTAAAAATTCCTAAAAACCTCTTGGAATTTCTTAATATTTAAAATCTCTTAAAATCCTTAGAAATATTATCAAATTCCATGAAATCCTTAAAAATTCTACAAAATCTTTTAAAAATTAGAAAAATTTCACGAAATCCTAAAATTGTACAACTTTCGAAATCCTTTTAAATTCTAAAAAATCTTTTAAAAATCATATATGTATAGAAATTCTTTTGAAATCCGTCAATAAAACTAGCTGACAAACTTTAAAATCCTTTAAATCCCATAAAATATTTTAAAACACATAAAAATCTCTTGAAATTCATTAAATCTCGTGAAAATTTTTTTTATTCCCTAGAAATTTCATGACATTCCTTAAAATACTATAATAACATATAAAATCCGTTTATATACTTTAAAATCCATTAAAATTATAAGAAATGTCATAAAATTCCATGAAATCCTTTAAAATTTCACAAAATCTTTTAAAAAGCACAACAATTTTTTTAATTCTCTTAAAATTCTTCGGAATTCCACGACATCATTTAAAATATTTGACAATCCCTGAAAATTCCTCGAAACGCTACGAAATTAAACATCCCTTAAACTTCCTAGAAACCTTTTGAAACATCTTAAAATTCCTCGAAATTTCACGACTAGATTTAAAATCCCTTAAAATCTCTTAGAATTCTTAAAAATCTCTGACAAACTTTCAAATCCTTTAAACCCCACAAAATATTTTAAAAGTCATAGAAATCTCATTAAATTCCATGAAATCCTTATACTTCTATAAAATCTTTTAAAAATCAGAAAATCCCTTAAAATTTTCAGAAATCTCATAAAATTTCACAAAATTCTTAAAAATGCCATAAAATATTTTTAAAATTATTCAAATTTCTTGAATTCTTTCAAAATTCTTGGAAATTTTATGACAGCATTTAAAATTCCTTGAAGTCCCTTAAAATTCTCTGAAACCTTTTGAAATCCTTTAAAATTACTCGAAACTTCACAACAAGATTTAAAATCCCTTAAAGTATCTTAAAACACCCAGAAACCTTTTGAAATCACTTAAAATTTCACGAAAACCTTCGAAATCGCTTAAAATTCGTTGAAATCTCTTAAAATTCCTGAAAACCGTTAAATCTCGTAATTTCTTAAATTTCCTAGAAATTTCTTGACATTCCTTAAAATACTACAATAACGTATAAAATCCCTTTATATCCTTTAAAATACATTAAAATTATAAGAAATTTCATCAAATTCCATGAAATCCTTTAAAATTTCACAAAATCTTTTAAAAATTTCTTAAATTCTCTTCAAATTCTTCGAAATTCCACATCATTTAAAATATTTTAAAATCCTTTAAAATTCCTCAAAACTCTAGGAAATTAAAAATCCCTTAAAATTCTACGAAATCTTTTAAAAATCCTAAAAAATCTTTTAAATTTCGTAAAAATCATTTGAAAATCGTTAAAATCCCTTAAACATCCTAGAAACCTTTTGAAACCTCTTAAAATTACACGGAATTTCACGACAAGATTTAAAATCCCTTAAAATCTTTTTTAGAATTCTTAAAAATCGTTGACAAACTTTAAAACCCTTTAAATCCCATAAAATATTTTAAAAGTCATAAAAATGTCTTGAAATCTGTTCAAATTTGTGAAAATCTCTTAAAATTCCTAGAAACTTCTTCAAATTCTTAAAAATTCTACGATAACATTTAAAATCCCTTTACGTCCCTTAAAAATCAATTAAAATTATTAAAAATCTCGTTAAATTCCATGAAATCCTCAAAATTCTATAAAATCTTTTAAAAATCAGAAAATCCCTTAAAATTATTAGAAATATTAGAAAATCTTTGAAATTATTAGAATCTTAAAATTCCTTAAAGTCCTTAAAAATTCTCTGAAACATTTTGAAATCCCTTAAAATTCCTCGAAACTTCACAACAAGATTTAAAATCCCTTAAAATCTCTTAAAACACCCAGAA
>JAUESH010000043.1:10866139-10889958 GCA_032275165.1 Synergus magnus | reverse complement strand
AAATTCTTTAAATTCTACGATAATATTTAAAGTCCCTTTATATCCTTTAAAATTCATTTAAATTATTAGAAATCTCACAAAATTCCACAAAATCTTTTAAGCACCATAAAAATCTTTTGAATTCCCTTAAAATTCCTAGAAATTTCACGAAAACACTAGAAATACCTTAAAATTCGTTGAAATCGCTTAAAATTCCTGAAAACCTTTTAAAATTCCCAGAAACTTCTTGAAATCCCTTGAATTCTATGATAACATCTAAAGTCCCTTTACGTCCATTAAAATCCATTAAAATTATTAGAAATCTCATTAAATTTCATGAAATCCTTATCATTCTATAAAATCTTTAAAAAATCAGAAAATCCCTTAAAATGATTAGAAATCTCATAAAATTTCACGAAGTTCTTAAAAATTCCATAAAATATATTGAAAATTCGTTGAACTCTCTTAAAATTCGTGAAAACCTCTTAAAATTCCCAGAAGCTTCTTGAAATTCCTTGAATTCTACGATAACATCTAAAGTCCCTTTTCGTCCTTTAAAATCCATTAAAATTATTAAAAATCTCATTAATTTCCATGGAATCCTTAAAATTATTAGAAATCTCATAAAGTTCCACAAAATTCTTAAAAATTCTATAAAATATTTCAAAAATTATTAAAATCTCTTCAATTCTTTCGAAATTCCTGCAAATTTTATGACAACACTTAAAATTCTCTGAAACCTTTTGAAATCTGTTAAAATTCGTGAAAACCTCTTAAAATTCCTAGAAGCGTCTTGAAATTCCTCTCTAAAAAAAAGTGATGTAACGAAATGTCCCTAAAATCTTGCATACATTGTTGTTTCATACCTGTTCTCTAAATTTGAATCAGCGAAATTTCATTGGTTTTTGAATGACTTGAAGTTGTAAGAAGTAAAATAAATAATCATGCGCGTAGCGCGCGTGTTGGTTTGCGAGTCTTATTTAAAAGTTAGAAGATTTTTCATTCTATATTTTTTGTAACTGCATTCATGTCTCTGAGCTAAAATCTGCCTTTCAATCTTGGAAAATCTCTCCATCTACTATTTTCTCATACATGGAGTTTAGAAGCTCTTTTCATAAAGTACTTTATCTTCGCCAAGTTGAATGATATATAGATTTGGATTATTAGACATCAGCCATCATCTCTATCACAAAAATTCTTTTCAATTGTACATACATAAGCTTGCCGCTTCGCTTTTTCTTTCAGATCATTACTTTAAAAGCACATAATATTTAGTTATATGTTTAAGTATTTATAGAACCATTCGCTAGAAATTTAATTAATCGATACTTATCATAAAAATATATTTCGAAATTTGACGTTTGCTGCATTATTATGAAATTTGAAAGTATATAATATTATTGTTTTGCTTAAATTAATATAGTATTAGTATTTAGGGAAGATTTTATGGATATGGGATTGTAATCGAAACTGATTTTATTAGATGTGACATGTGCATCACATACCGATTGTCCATCACAGTTGGATTGCATAAATCAGCAGTGTTTGAACCCGTGTACTATTCGGAATCCTTGCCAAAATATCGAAGATTGCATCGTTGAAGACCATAGACCATTCTGTATTGCAGGTGAGAAATGGTCACGTTGAAAATGATTAAGACTGTATAAAGAATGTTAATACATAATTCTTATAAAACTGAAAGAATCTACATGTGCTGATATTGTATGTGCATACACATATATAAATGTTACAAAAATTGTTGTAGGAGCCAAACACGCATGTCCACTCTGTGATCCAGGAGAACAGTGTGACCCAGTTACCAATCAATGTGTCAAAGGTATGTATCTTGCATGGAAAAAATTGATAGTCTCTTAAATTCTTAAAACCTCAATCTTAAATCTTAATTGTACATATGTACATAAGAAAATGTACTGTACATAAGAAAAGAGTCACATTGCAAGTCATAAACATATACAGCATCGAAAGTGAAGTTCAAGCACCAAATTCTTCAAAGTTTCTTGCACAAGTTGTGAAAGTCTTCTTTTCTCAATTCAAAAAGACTTTTATCAACTTCAATTCCTTAAATGGCATATGTAATTTAATTAATATCTAATCCTGTGGACGTTGAGGTAAGCAATCACAGAGTTAGTGTACTTAAGGATATTTTCTCTTCAATTTGTCTAATTGAACATTCGTGCTTCTTAAAAATCGCAAGAGAATAGTTTAAAATGTAAATACATTCGAAACAATGAGTTGTTACTCTTATATTTCTATTATTCATGCACAACATCTTGGGGCTATATGGGCTTTCTCACTCTTTCTTTAGTGGGTTGCACTAGCAACAGGGATTGCCCTCTGACAGAAACGTGCGTTGGGCAAATTTGCCAGGAACCATGTCGCATTCGGAACCCATGCGCTCAACATGCCGTATGCATCAATACGAACCACGGTACTGACTGCAGTTGTGAAGAAGGTTATCACGGAAATGGATTTTCAGCTTGCGCTTTAGGTAAGTTTTGCTTTTAAGGTCTGTCATGATGTGAATAATATTTTGCACGGTTGTAGAAACATTTTCATTGCTCTCATTTACAGTGGAGGACGATAGGAATGTTTGTCAGTACAACGAAGATTGCCCTCCACACAAATATTGTGACCGACTCAACAGACGTTGCATCAATCCTTGTTCAGAGGATATGTGTGGAGATAACGCGGAATGTTTCCCAGAGAATCACGAAGCAAAATGCAGATGTCCAGCTGGATTTGAGGGAAATCCTCAAATTGGTTGCTATGGTGGATCGCAAGATCCTTGCTTACCAACCCCTTGTGGAGTTAATGCAGCATGTGAAAACGACAATGGCAATCCTATTTGCTTCTGTCCGAAAGGACTTACCGGCAATCCATTTGAACAATGCAGTACGTATTAACTTGAAATTCACATCAAACAGTGATCCAACCAACATCATCATATAACGTATATTTTAGTTCCAGAAGGTGACAAATGCCAAGACAATCCGTGTGGTTCTAACTCTGGTTGTCGAGTGATAAGTGGTCAAGTTACATGCTTCTGTTTACCAGGCTTCGAAGGAAAACCACCATCTTCACCTTGTGTACCTTACAGTAATCCTTGCGACCCATCTCCTTGCGGCCCGAATACGCAATGTTCAGTCTTGCCTAATGATATCTACAAGTGCACTTGCTTACCAGGATTTGTTGAAAGTCCGAACACAATCAGAGGATGTGTACAACAAGTTAATCCTTGCGAGCCTAACACTTGTGGTCATAATGCACAGTGCGATCCTAGGCGTGTTCCTCCTTGCTATTGTCCGGAATACACGTCTGGAAATCCTTACAAAAGTTGCACAGGTAAGCTCACAAAATTATAATTATCTTTGCTTCTATTTGAATTTAAATCTAAAGCTCCAGCTCAGAATCTAAAGAAAAATCATATTTCAGAAACAGTTGTTAGACCTTTGTGCCAACCTGGTCCTTGTGGCGCTAATGCAGACTGCTATATCACTGCCAACCAAGAACAATGTTATTGTCAGTACGGATTTTACGGAGACCCTTACCAAGGCTGCCATGCACCACCTGCTAGTGCCTGCCAACCAAGTCCGTGTGGACCAAATACTGCATGCAAAGTAACAATAGAAAACCGAGCACTTTGCGAATGTTTACCAGGAACAACTGGAGACCCAACGAGTCCTTCAGGATGTGACAGTCATGAATGTACTCAAGATACTGACTGTGATATTACTCAGGCTTGTATTGGCTACAGATGTCAAAATCCATGTATGGGAGGTTGTGGAGTAAACGCAGAGTGCCAAGTGGAAGTACATCATCCGGTGTGTCGTTGCAAACAAGGATTTATTGGAAATCCATTAGTCAGATGTTCTCCACATATAGATACTTTGCCTAACCCTTGTGAACCTAATCCTTGTGGTCTCAACACGCAATGCCAAGTTTTGGATAATCGTGCAGTTTGCTCGTGTCTGACAGATTTCTTGGGAGATCCTCAAACTGGATGTCAACCAGAGTGTACTATCAACTCCGACTGCTCCAACGATATGGCCTGTATTAATATGAAGTGCGTCAACCCTTGCACGCTTGGAAAACTCTGTGGTGAGAATGCAGAATGTAAATGCTCCTACCACACACCTACTTGTACATGCAAACCGCACTACTTCGGTAATGCTTTCATTCGATGCTACCCAGAGCGTAAGTACTCGAAAAATTGAAACTCTTTTTAACAATGTATTTTAAAGAAACGTTTCAGTGAATGTGTTTAATTTTTTTCAGCTACAATTACAGTTGAAAATCAGCGCAATTTCACATTACCTTGTTCACCATCACCCTGCGGACAAAACAATGCATGTGACCCCTACACAAATCAGGTGGCGATGTGTGGAGGCTGTTCTGCCCCGGAAAATCAAGGCAGTATCTTCTGCAAGCCAGAGTGTTTGAGTGACAGTGACTGTTCTTTGGACAGAGCTTGTATTGGTTGGAGGTGTGCCGACCCATGTTTGGGATCCTGCGGTGTCAATGCAGATTGCGAAGTCATCTATCACTCCCCAGTGTGCAGTTGCCCTACCGGCTTATTTGGAAATCCATATCAAAGTTGCGCTCCTACACCAATAGGTACACACTCAATAAATCATTATTTGAAAAAATCTTAACTATTCTAATTTAAACGTTTTAAATTTTACAGAAGCCCCAGATTCTTGCAGTTTAACACAATGTGGAGCAAATGCATTCTGTGAAGAAAGGCAGGGTGTAACTTTATGCAAATGTTTGCCTAACTTCACCGGGAATCCACTTATAGCATGTCATTTTGAATGCGTTCAAAATTCTGATTGTGAATTGACGCGTGCATGTTCCAATCATAAATGTGTCGATCCTTGTAAAGGTGCATGTGGAAATGGAGCTTCTTGCGACGTCATCAACCACGCCCCTGTTTGTTATTGTAACAATGGACTAACAGGAGATCCGTTCGTCTATTGTTCTGAACCTAGAGAAGGTACAACTTTATTCATATTTTTTAGTCAAATTGAATAGATGTTTTCTATGGCATTCAATCATTCATTCATTTTACCTATTTTAGTACCACCAACAGTATTACCTTGCAATCCATCGCCTTGTGGCCCCAACAGCAGATGCATAGTTTCACCTCAAGGATATTCCACTTGTTCATGTATACCAGGATTTAGAGGCACTCCACCTCTTTGCTCGCCAGAGTGTATTGTGTCCTCTGACTGTTTACAAATCCAAGCTTGCATGAATAACAAGTGCGTCAATCCTTGCAAAGGAAGATGTGGACATGGTGCATTGTGTTCTGTGATTAATCACAATCCAGTATGCAGTTGCCCTGGCGGTCAAGATGGAGATCCCTTTGTTTCATGCTTCAAACCACCTGGTATGATTCACTTTCACTCGATCCTATTCCAGTACTTTCCAATTTTCTTATATTATCTTGTATTTTATAAATTTACAGATTATTTACCGCCATCTCCTTGTAACCCAACTCCATGCGGACCTAATTCGGTCTGTCAACTCAAAATGGGCCGACCCGTCTGCTCTTGTGAAAGTAATTTTGTGGGAAGTCCTCCAAACTGCAGACCTGAGTGTCTCATCAACCAGGAATGTCCCATTGACCAAGTTTGCGTATCGAATAAGTGTGTTTACCCTTGTCCCAGCAGTTGTGGTCCTAATTCGGAATGTACGGTTATTAATCACACTCCGCAATGTTATTGCAAGTATGGTTACGAAGGAGACGCTTTCATAGGCTGTACCGCGATACCAGGTAAATTGTCAACTTTGTACATTTTTCATAGTATACAAATTTAGAGGAAATATGAATACTTCAATACCGCTTCTAATTATTGCAGTGAGACCTCCAGTACTGCTTGATCCTTGTGACCCATCACCTTGCGGAAGCAATGCCCTCTGTACAGTTCACGATGGTGCTGCCAGATGTACTTGTATACCACCCTACATTGGAAATGCGTACATAGGATGCAAACCAGAATGTCTTGTTAGTTCCGACTGCTCCAGCGATTTGGCATGCTTAAATCAACATTGCAGGAATCCTTGTCTTGGTGTTTGCGGAGCCAACGCACAGTGTGAAGTCATCAATCACGTTCCAATTTGTTCCTGCTTACAAGGCTACACTGGAGATCCATTCGTTAGCTGCAAAATAGATATAGTTGGACCAAAGGAAAATCCATGTTCACCGTCTCTTTGTGGACCCTACAGTGTTTGTCGAGTGGTAAATGATCGAGCAGTTTGTTCTTGCAGTCCTGGTTTCTACGGTGTGCCTCCGATGTGTCGGCCAGAATGTGTTGTTAATTCCGAGTGTCCTCAGCATTTAGCCTGCATTGAACAAAAGTGCAGCGATCCATGCCCAGGTGCTTGCGGCTTGAATGCCTACTGTCATGTTAGCAATCACAATCCACTCTGCAGTTGTCCTCCAGGATATACCGGCTATCCACTTGTGGAATGTTCAGAAGGTGTTTCGAAGGGTGTAGTAGGGTCTACGCCATGCTTGCCTTCACCCTGTGGACCTAATGCTGAATGTCGTGTTAATGAAGATCGACCAGTATGTTCATGCATCGCAGGAATGTTTGGTGCGCCACCAAATTGCAGACCAGAATGCATCATTAATCAAGACTGTCCAAATCATCTTGCCTGTATTCAATCCAAGTGTGCAGATCCATGCGTAGGCTCATGTGGATACAATGCTAAGTGCAGCGCTCAGAATCATCGTCCAATCTGCGAATGCTCTGAAGGCTACGAAGGAAACCCTCTCTTTGGATGCAATCTTAAAGGTACAAAGCTGCACTAATATTTGAAAAACTCATTAATTTTTTAAATGTACTCTTTAAATGAAATATCTTTAATTTCAGTGACACCACCTTTTGAACCTCCAAGCACACCATGCAGTCCTTCGCCGTGCGGCTCAAATGCTGTATGCAATGAACGCAACGGTGCTGCTTCTTGTACTTGTCTGCGCGATTACATAGGAGATCCTTACAAAGGTTGCAGACCAGAATGCGTACAGAACACCGATTGTCCACACACGCTAGCTTGTATTGTGAATAAATGTAAAGATCCCTGCACAGGAGTTTGCGGATTGAATGCACAGTGCCAAGTTTTCAACCATCAACCAACTTGCACATGTTCGTCCGGATATACAGGAAATCCCCAAATTTCTTGTCACCTGCCACCTCCAGGTCCTCCACCAATAACAAATCCATGCGAACCTTCACCTTGTGGAGACTACAGTAAATGTCAAGTGATTGATGGCCACCCAGTTTGTTCTTGTCAACTGAATTACATTGGTACTCCACCGAACTGCAGACCCGAATGTTTAGTTAGCACAGACTGTGCCAACAACAAAGCTTGTATTAATCAACGTTGTCAAGATCCCTGTGTTGGAACATGTGGTCTGAATACCGATTGCCAAGTTATTAATCACAGTCCTGTATGTTCTTGTATTTCTGGATATTCCGGAGATCCATTCTATGGATGCACGAGAGAAGGTAAGACAGTAAATGAGTTTTAAGACTTTTAATATGATAAACAGAGAAGTTTGCATAACTAACTTAAATTTTTTTATGAATAGAACCACAATCTACACCACCAACTGAACCACGGATTAATCCTTGTGTTCCTTCGCCATGTGGACCATACTCGCAATGCCGTGACATCGATGGATTTCCGGCTTGTTCCTGCTTGCCAAATTACATCGGAAAAGCTCCAAATTGCCGACCTGAATGTCTCATTAATGAGGAATGTCCTGGAAACCTGGCTTGTCAAAATGAGCAATGCATAGATCCTTGTCCAGGTTCTTGCGGTGTTGACACCTTCTGCAATGTCATAAAGCACAGTCCTGTGTGCACTTGCAGTCCTGGATATACCGGAGATCCTTTCACTGAATGTACACCTATCATAGAAGGTATATTATATCGAAGTGTTGCTAACACATTACTAAGTAGCACTCGTCTCTCACTTCTTTGATAATAAGTAATTATGTTTTTTTTTTATTTCAGTACCTAGTACAACTCAACAGCCTCAAACACCTTGCAGTCCATCGCCTTGTGGAGCCAATGCTGTTTGTAATGAACGTAACGGAGCCGGATCTTGTACGTGCATGCCAGAATATTTCGGAGATCCTTACACTGGTTGCAGGCCAGAGTGTGTTACCAACTCTGATTGCGATCGCAGTAAAGCTTGCGTAAATAATAAGTGTATTAATCCGTGCCTTGGTGCATGTGGTGAAAATGCTTTCTGTCGGGTGAGCAATCATGCACCAACCTGCACATGTCTTCCAGGCTACACAGGCAATGCACTGAATGCTTGTATATTGAAGGAAGTGGAGCCTCCAAGAACACCAACAGATCCATGTGAATCTTCACCCTGTGGACCGTTCAGCAACTGTCGAACACTTAATGGTCACGCAGTATGTTCATGTCAACCTGGATACATTGGTGCACCACCTGGTTGTCGCCCTGAATGTACTGGTAGTTCGGAATGTCCACAGAACAAAGCATGTACCAATAACAAATGTGCTGACCCCTGTCCTGGAACTTGCGGCGAGAATACCAAGTGTCTAGTTGTTAATCACAATCCAATATGTAGCTGTGCTAATGGATACACTGGCGATCCTTTCATACGTTGCGAGAAGGAGGAAGTGGTTGGACCGAACGGTCCAACAAGTCGAGAAAATCCATGCACACCTAACATTTGTGGACCAAATTCTCAGTGCCGAGAAATAAATGGACAACATGCTTGCTCATGCTTAAGTAATTTTGTTGGCAGACCTCCAAATTGCAGACCTGAATGTACAGATAACTCTGAATGTCCCACGACATCTGCATGTATAAACCAGAAGTGTAAGAACCCTTGCCCTGGTGCTTGCGGTGAGATGGCCAGGTGTTCAGTTCAAAATCACGTACCACTCTGTACTTGTGCTGAAGGCTATGAAGGAGATGCAACCATCCGATGCGAAATTGCTTTACCACCAAGTAAGTTCACCAAATATTAAGAATTTATCGATAATACCCCTTGTATTTTTTTCTAAGATATATTTAAATATTATTTTCTTCATTTTTTAGCAACTGAACGTCCCAATCCTTGTTTGCCTAATCCCTGTGGACCAAATGCTCTGTGTCGTGAAAGAAGTAGAGCTGGTGCCTGTGTATGTCCACCAGAATTTATCGGCGATGCTTACGATCTTCAGAGAGGTTGTCATAGAGAATGTGAAGTAAATAACGATTGTTCAATCAACCTGGCTTGTGTTGGATTTAAATGTATTGATCCTTGTCCTGGTACATGTGGAACTTTGGCATTCTGCAACGTTCAGGATCACGTTCCTAAATGCTCATGCCCACCTGGCTACACTGGAGATCCAAACTTTGCCTGTGAACAGGAAAGGATACTTATTCCAAGGAATCCTTGCTCACCATCACCTTGCGGACCTAACAGTAAATGTCGAGAAGTTAACGAACAACCTGTTTGCACCTGCTTACCGGATTACATTGGATCACCACCATCCTGCAGACCAGAGTGTCTTGTTAATGCTGAGTGTCCAGTTCAATTTGCTTGCATCAATAGAAAATGCGCAGATCCTTGTCCCAACACATGCGGTTTAAGAGCAAACTGTGCTACCAAGAATCACATTCCAATTTGTACCTGTCCTTCCGGATTCACAGGAGACCCCTTCAAATTATGCTTCCCTCAAGAAGAAATTGCTACCACTGAAAGACCTCCATCTTGTACTCCATCTCCCTGTGGTCCTAACTCGCAGTGTCAAGTAATTTCTGGAAGTCCTGCCTGCTCTTGTCTTCCCAACTACATTGGTGTTCCACCGAACTGTCGTCCTGAGTGTGTCTTGAGCTCGGAATGCCAGAGTCACTTGGCTTGCATCAATGAAAGGTGTCAAGATCCATGCTCTGGATCTTGTGGTGTCAATGCTCAATGTCATGTTTTAAACCATATTCCAGTGTGTACATGTATTGATGGTTATATAGGAGATCCATTCAAGTTCTGCTCACCTATTCCACCTTGTAAGTAATATTTGAAATCGTTTCTCAATATAAATGTTACGCTAGTCAATCAATCTTAATCATTACTATTTATTTGCACTATCAGCTACACCAAGGACCATAGAGACCGATCCTTGCAATCCATCACCATGTGGACCTAATGCCATTTGTCGAAATGGAGAATGCACTTGTGAGCCTGAATATTCTGGAAATCCATATGAGGCTTGTCGACCAGAATGCATTCTTAATTCTGAGTGTCCTCGTGATAAAGCATGTATGAGGTTTAAGTGCAAGGATCCTTGCCCTGGCGTTTGTGGACAGCTTGCTCGATGTGATATAGTCAATCATATTCCGGTGTGTTCGTGTCCTGATGGATATATTGGAGACCCATTCGTAACTTGCCGCTTGAAGCCAGAAGGTCCAATAAGAACTGATCCATGCACCCCTTCACCGTGTGGACCTAGCAGTGAGTGTCGGAATATTGCCAATAATCCGGTATGCTCATGCCTTCAAGGATATCTTGGAACACCGCCATCCTGCAGACCTGAGTGTGTAGTTAGTCCAGAATGTCCACCAACGAGAGCTTGCATAAACAAAAAGTGCACAGATCCATGCTTAGGTGCTTGCGGTTTAAATGCTCGTTGTGAAGTCATCAATCATTCACCAATATGTAGTTGTCTCCCTGGCCAGACTGGTGACCCTTTCAGAAGCTGTTACGAAATTGAGAGTAAGTTTGGTTTTATGGATCCTGTTCCTTAAATTAGACTCAACATTTTATGTAAACGCTAATATATTTTTTCAGTCCAACCGGAACCAAAAACTGATCCCTGCAATCCATCACCTTGTGGACCAAACGCTCAGTGTCGCAACCTTAATAATAATTATGAATGTACTTGTCTTCCATCGTACATCGGATCACCACCAGCATGTAGACCTGAATGTGTAATCAATCCAGATTGTCCATCGGATAAATCTTGCATTAATTCCAAATGTCGAGACCCATGTCCTGGATCCTGTGGGGAAAATGCTGAGTGTAGAGTTATAAATCATGCAGTTAGTTGTTCATGTTCGGCCGGATACACTGGAAATCCATTCGTACAATGTATTCGCCAAATCATAGGTAAAGTATTCACTTAATAATGCATTGTTCCACTTTAGAGAGTTAAAGTGATACCTAATTTATTAAAACAATCTTATTACACCCAACAGAGTATATAAACCCATGTGAGCCCTCTCCATGTGGAGCTAATGCCATCTGTCAACGACGTGATAATATTGGCGCATGCATCTGCATCGAGGATTACCATGGTAATCCATACGAGGGTTGTCAACCTGAGTGTATTCTTAGTTCGGATTGTCCAACAAACAAAGCATGTACTCGTAATAAGTGTGAAGATCCTTGCCTTGGAATTTGCGGAACAGACGCTTTGTGTTCAGTTGTAAATCACATTCCCACTTGCACATGTTTGCCTGGATTCGTCGGCGATCCATTTAACACCTGCACAAGACAGAGAGAAAGTATGGAAGATTTCTAATTCTCAATTCATTCCCATAATGTCTCTAGTAAAATAAGCTTTACACAATATCTTGGTATTTTTTCAGTTCCTCCAGAAGTGACACCATGTGCTCCATCACCATGTGGACCCAATAGTGTCTGTCGCTCAATTAACGGCCAAGCTGTATGTTCTTGCGAAGATTCTTACGTCGGCTTACCTCCAAACTGCAGACCCGAATGTGTTGTGAATTCAGAGTGTCCTCAGACACGAGCCTGCTACAAATACAAATGCACAGATCCTTGCCCGGGAACTTGTGGCCTGGAAGCGAAATGCAGAGTCATCAACCACAATCCATTATGTAGTTGTCCTTCGGGTATGACGGGAGATCCATTCACAAGATGTTATCCCGATATTCGTGAAGAACCAATTCCATTCAATATTACTAGAAATCCTTGTTTCCCAAGCCCTTGTGGTCTCTACGCTGAATGTAGGGAAATTGGACAACAGCCAGTGTGCTCCTGCTTACGCGATTACATCGGATCGCCTCCCAATTGCCGTCCTGAGTGTTCAGTCAACACAGACTGTGCGTCGAACCAAGCGTGTATTTCTGAAAAATGTAGGGATCCCTGCATCGGATCTTGTGGTCAGAATGCTGACTGTCGTGTGCAGAACCACATTCCAACGTGCCTCTGTCAGACAGATTTTACTGGAGATCCTTTCAGTCTCTGCACGCCACTTATAAAAGGTGAGTTATTATTCTTGAACAGGTTTTTTTTTTCAGTTGACTTCTGTCTTTTTTACATTTCTATAAAATAATACGGTTCTTCTATCCACAGAACTTCCACCACGTGCTGACCCATGCAATCCATCTCCGTGCGGAGCTAACGCTCAATGTAACGATGGAGTCTGCACTTGTTTCCCTAACTACTTTGGCGATCCATACTCCAACTGCAGACCAGAATGTACGCTAAATACTGACTGTCCACGTGTAAAATCATGTATCAATCAGCGGTGCATAGATCCATGCCCAGGTACTTGCGGAACTGGTGCTCAGTGTGACGTCATCAACCACATTCCTACTTGTAGCTGTCCATCAGGCACATCCGGAAATCCCTTCACTGGTTGCCGCAAAGTTGCCCCACCTGGTAAATACTTTTCTTTATATTTAAAAAAAGCATTGCCATTTACATTTTGTTCCCCAGTGACCAAATGTCAATAATTTATTTTCAGTTTTCACGAACCCGTGTATGCCATCGCCATGTGGACCAAATAGTAACTGCATAGTTATCGAAAACCATCCAGTTTGTTCATGTCAGTCCAACTTTGTCGGTAGTCCACCAAGTTGTAGGCCAGAATGCGTTGTCAGCGCTGAATGTCCGCTAACCCAAGCATGCCTCGGAAACAAATGTCAGGATCCATGTCCGGGCACCTGCGGTCAAAATGCCAAGTGTATGACGGTCAATCACAATCCAATATGTACCTGCACTGACGGTCACACTGGTGATCCATTTATCAGATGCTATCCAAATGAAAGTGAGTGACTGTTATGAATTGTGGAGAGTTATGTTACGAATTCGTCAAGGAGATCACCTATTTATAAACTTTAATTTCTAGAAACTCCTGTGCCTTCCGTACCATGTAAACCATCACCCTGTGGACCCAACGCAGAGTGTCATGTCCGTGGAGAGACATCTGCATGTTCCTGTTTGCCAAACTACATTGGACTTCCACCGAACTGCAGACCCGAGTGCACGATCAACCCCGAATGTCCAACACATCTTGCCTGCATCCAGCAAAGGTGCAGTGATCCTTGTACTGGACGTTGTGGAATCGGTGCTCAGTGTTACGTCATCAATCACAATGCAGTTTGTTCGTGTCAAGAAGGTTTCAGCGGCGATCCTTACAGCAGCTGCCAACCTTCCAGCAAGGGTAAGTCCTGATATTACGATTACTTTTTGCATGAATATTATAATCTTCCTTGCATGCACAGCAGGTAAGTTCTGTCCTGTCTCAAGAACTTTGAAGGAAAAATATTATGAGAAAAATAAAATGAAAGATTAGCAAATCTTTCAGTCTGCGTTAAGTGTGAGGGCGCTACTTTCAGGAGGACTGACTTCCTTTTTCATATTGAAGAGACTAAAACGATAAGATTAGCACATTAGCTTAAATGATTTCTATATCCATTGTAGGTTTTTAAACAAACTTTTGGAAATCAATAGACCCTTCACACAAGCAGTGACCAAATCGCCCGCTTAGCCTCTCGTATGGAACAATATTTTTCTTTACAAATACATGCAAAACTCAAGTTTGCCCACCGTTTACAGACATCGAAAATGGCCGATAGACATCGAAATATACTATGAACGCCGAAAATGAACGAAAACAAACTGTCGCGAACAAAATAAAGCCCCTGGAACACACTTTTGCATAACGCATAACGCATAGTGCATAAGGCTCTCGACCAATCACATCTTGCTCTCCATTAGAAATGGAGGTCTGTGATTGGTCGAGAGCCTTGTGCATCGTTCTTATGCGTGCATATGGCGTTATGCAAAAGTGTGTGCCACTGGCTTAAACTCAACCTCACCTAAAACGATGTTTACATAGTAACCGTTTACGACGCTAGGTGGCAACCGGTGGCCAAAAACATAGTAACCGTTTACGACGCTAGATGGCAACCGGTGGCCAAAATGTTTTGGTAACCGTGGAAACCATTTTGCTAACCAGTGACAGCGTTTTGGTCATCGATGGTGGGGATTTTGCTCATTGTTTTCGCGCACAGTGCAGAATCGGCCATTTTAGATGTCTGTAAACGGTGGGCAAACGACGGTTTTGCATGTAAATGCAAAGAAAAAGGCATTTTTGACACTCCGTGCACAAAATTTGGCTTTGCGCATGCTGAGTCAAAAAAGCGTATGCTAAATCAAGCTTCGCACACGTTGTGTCAAAAAATACGGTTCGATACATATGCGAGAATCTACTATTTCAACATCATTCACTTCTTTAAATTACATTCACTTTCAAGCATATAAAATAGTTTACAATATTCTTAAGACCTAATAGTATCGATTCAATTTGGAAAAGGAGGTACATGTCCTAATCAACAAAGACAGTGGAAAATGATGTCCAGTCTCAAGAACGGAAACGCTTGTCAATCCCTCGAAACTCTGCAATCGAAGGAGTTAAAAATATTGCGAAATTAAGCGTACGCTTTTGCGATTCACAATTTCTGCTTAGCGATGATCTTATAAGGAAGTTAGGTCAACTTAAACAGGGCGAATTACATTCATTGAAGTATGTACCCTTTTTAGCAGAAATCTACCCAATTGAGACGTTGACCCCTTGTATGCCGTCCCCCTGCGGTCCCAATGCCATTTGCAAAGAGCAGAGTGGTGTAGGCTCCTGCTCATGTGTACCTGAATATATTGGAGACCCGTATGAAGGATGTCGTCCCGAATGCACAGTAAACTCTGACTGCATGTCAAACCTGGCCTGTATTCGATCGAAATGCCAAAATCCTTGTCCCGGAACATGTGGTCAAGATGCCCAATGCCAGGTTGTAAACCACTTGCCCAGATGCTCGTGCATTCCTGGATTTACAGGAGACCCATACCGTTTATGCACCCCCCCACCACCAACTCGTAAGTCATACGTCATATACTGGAGTTCGCTCACAATTAATCCTGGTCGCAGATCACGCATAACCAGATGCCACGAGCTTACGTAGAATTTTATTTACGCACTTTAACGATTTAAAATACCCCTACCTGCTTCTGTTCCCCGCAAAAAGCACAGTGCAAAATGTGCAATAACACTTTGCAAGTTTACCACATTTGCATACAGCCTCGATTACTCACGATAAAACATTATTAATTAATTAATCCTTTAATTATGCACATGTATTAATTATTTAAATGTGTGCACTACCATTGGATTCTTCCAATGCTTGATTTTAATATATTTAATTTATTTAACTAAACACTCAACCCTTTATTTGGCAATATTGTTTTACCACTTGCAATTGCAAGTTGCAGTCAGTTTTTCTATTTATTAATTTATTTGGGTGAACTTCCGAAAAGGGTACACCTCCGTTTTCTTTGAAACTGCGTATAACTATGTATTTTGATGCGCTGATTACGAATATGATAGTGAAAATTGGCGACTAGTCGATTTTCATGGTGAAACTATGAAAAAAACCATTTAAAACCATTTAAAACCCATAAAGGTACAACCATTAGTTTAGGCTCTTGGTGCCTACTCACCATTTCCCTTTACCAAAATTTCCTTTTACCATTTCCCATTACCATTTCCCTTTCCGATGATTTCCCTTCACCATTTCCCTTTACAATGATTTCTGTTCACCGTTTTCATTTACCAATTCCCTTTATCATTTCCCTTAACCATTTCCCATTACCATTTCCTTTTACAACTTCGCTTTACCATATCCCTTTACCATGATTTCCTTTTAACATTTTCCTTTACCGTGACTTCCCTTTACTAAGATTTCGTTTTACCATTTCCCTTTACCATTTCCTTTTACCAGTTCCCTTAACCATTTCCTTTTACAATTCCCTTTTACCATTATTTCCGTTTACTAAGATTTCCTTTTACCAGTTCCCTTTACCATTTCCCTTTACCATGATTTCCCTTTACCATTTCCTTTTACCATTATTTCCCTTTAGGGGCTATTCAAATATTACGTAAGGTGTTTTTCGTTTGTTTAAATAAAGATGAGAATGAAACAGCCGTGAAGTTGAAAAGGACACACTGATTTAAACAAACGAAAAACACCTTACGTAATACTTGAATAGTCCCTTACCAAGATTTCCTCTTACCATTTCCCTTTACCATGATTTACTTTTACCATTTTCCTTTACTATTTCCCTTTAACATTTCCCTTTATCATTCCATTTAACCATTTCCCTTTACCAAGATTTCCTTTTACCATTTCCCATTACCATTTCCCTTCCCGATGATATCCCTTCACCATTTCCCTTCACAATGATTTCGGTTCACCGATTTCATTTCCCAATTCCCTAGTGACTTCTCTTTACCATTTCCCTTTTTCATTTCCCTTTACCAGTTCCCTTAACCATTTCCTTTTACAATTTCCTTTTACCATTACTTCCCTTTACTAAGATTTCCTTTTACCATTTCCCTTTACCATGACTTTCCTTTACCATTTCCCTTTACCATTTTCCTTTACCATTTCCTTTTACTATTATTTCCCTTTACCAAGATTTCCTCTTACCATTTCCCTTTACCATTTTCCTTTACTGTTTCTCTTTACCATTTCCCATTATCATTTCCCTTCCCGATGATTTCCCTTCACCATTTCTCTTTACAATGATTTCCGTTCACCGTTTTATTTACCAATTCCCTTTATCATTTCCCTTTACCATTTCCTTTTACAATTTCGCTTTACCATATCCCATTACCATGATTTCCTTTTACCATTTTCCTTTACCCTGACTTCCCTTTACCATTTTCCTTTACCCTGACTTCCCTTTACTATTTCCCTTTACCATTTCCTTTTACAATTTCGCTTTACCATATCCCTTTACCATGATTTCCTTTTACCATTTTCCTTTACCATTTCCCTTTACCAGTTCCCTTAACCATTTCCTTTTACAATTCCCTTTCACCATTATTTCCCTTTACTAAGATTTCCTTTTACCATTTCCCTTTACCATTTCCTTTACCATTTCCTTTTACCATTATTTCCCTTTACCAAGATTTTCTCTTACCATTTCCCTTTACCATGATTTACATTTGCCATTTTCCTTTACTATTTCCCTTTACCATGATTTCCCTTTACAATGTGAAGATCCATGGTTTATGGGTTTTTTTTTTTTTACGAAAGTCGATATATCACTGATTTTCTCAGAAACTATCACTCGTAGAAAAAATGCTTGGAACAAAATATATGTAGTCGCCAATTTTCACTATCATATTTTTAATCAGAGCATCAAAATACATAGGCATAAGCAGTTTCAAGGAAATCGGAGGTGTACCCTTTTTGGAAGTATATCCATTTATTTTTTATTTTAGGTTTATATGAAGTCTTATCTGAACGGCTGGAAATAAAAAGTGGATAAAAATATGTCGTTTGTAAAAGTGGAATGAAAATTCTTCAGTGTAAAAATGTAGGGTGGCCACATGTCAAAAAAGTCAGGGAGGTCAGAAAAATGTCAGGGAAAAAAAAGTTGTCAGGGAAATCAGAGAAATGTCAGGAAAATGCGAGTATCTGTCAGAGAAAATTAAAAATAGTATATTATTAATAATAAAGTACGATAAATTCATTCATTCATTCTGTTCACATTAGAGCTCTTATTTTCAGCTCACTTGTCGCTTAATAGTCTTTGTTTGCAACTTTTTTTGTCAATTCCTTATTATGCTATGTTATTTTTGTCGTAGTGTAACATATGTAGCTTTTATAGTTTATTTAACTGATTTTAGAAGATTTCCAAGAATCTCGAAGGATTATAAAGAATTTCCAGGCAATCCTTGAGATTCTATGGATTTCTAAAGATTTCACGAGATTTTCAATAATTTTAAGGGATTTTAGGAGGTTTCTAGGAATTTAAGGCGATTACAAGAAATTTTTATGATATTTGAAAGATTTCTTGGACTTTTAAAGGATTTAATGAAATTTGAAGAGTATTTTAAGAAAGTTTAGAAAATAAGAGATTTCAGCGAATTTTAATAGCATGTGGTAATTACCATATGCCCTTAAAATATTTTAAGAGGTGTTTCTGTAGGAATTTTTTTTAAAGATTTTGATACATTTTAGGGGATTTTAAAGTTCCTCATTGAAATTTAAAGGAATTCACGAGATTTTTATGATTTTTAAATGTTTTACGAAATTTTAAAAAATTTGTGGAATTTTTCAAGAATTTTGTGGAATTTTAAAGGATTCCCTGAAATTTTAAGAAATTTTAAACAATTTGGAGAGATTTTAATAGATTTTAAATGATGGCGTGGAATTTGAAGAAATTTCTAGAGGTTTCTAGGAATTTTATGAGATTTTCAGGAATTAAAAAGTTTCTCGTGGAATTTTCAATGATTTTAAGAAGCTTCTAAGAATTTTAAGAAATTTTGACATTTTAAAAGGGATTTTAAGGGACTTTAATATTCTTTATTGAATTTTAAAGGATTTCATGAGATTTTTATGATGTTTAAAAGATTTTGTGAAATTTAAAAAAATTCCAAGAGGTATTTTTGGTTTTTAAAAGATTTAAAGAATATAAAAAAATTTATGAAATTTGAAGGAATTTTATATTTCAAGAAGCTTCTAGGAATTTTATGAGATTTTCAGTAATTTTGACGGTTTTGAAAGTTTTTCGGGGAATTTAAAAGATTTCAAATGAGTTTGAGGAATATAAAAATAATTAGTGAAACTTTCAGGGATTTCATGGAATGTTAAGAAATTTTAAAGGGATTTTATGAGATTTCGAAGGTTGCCCTGAAATTTTAAATTATTACAAGAGGTTTCTATGAATTTTAGAAATTTTTACGAATTTTAAGTATTTTTAAGTGATTTCAAATGAATTTAAAGTTTTTCGTGGAACTTTAAAGGATGTTAAGAGTTTTTTATAATTTTAAAAAATTCCATAGAATTTTAGGAGATTTCAAAAGATTTCATGGAGTTTCAAAAGACTTAAAGTGATATTATGCGAAATTTTTGAAAAATTTCAATAGAATTGAAAATTTATTCGCATTTTTAATACATTTCTGTCAAGGTTCTCCTTGTCCCGTGTTTGCTCTGAGAATTCATTTTGTCCCATTTTTACTCTGAAGAATTTTTATTACACTTTTAAAAATGAAATATTTTTTTCCACTTTGGTTTTTCCAACCGCTCAACTGTAATACCTCTTATTAATTTTGCTAAGAGAAGCAAACATTTAAAATGTTTGAAATTTGTATTGTTTATAGTGTTCTAAAGTCTGAAATCTGTGATAAATAACTGAAATCGTGAATCTTAACTATATTTAAACATTATTTATTAAATAGAATAATATAATCGGAAGTATGCCAAATGAAGTGTAGATAAAATTATATTAATGGATAGATATTAAAATTACTCAACGATGGTACAAGTTAAACGGCGGCTTTAAGTAATATAATTGAAAAATAGCTTAATTTGACAAAATTGTTTACTTATTTTTGTATAACAATGACTTTTCTAGCTAAAATAATCAACGAGATTAATGTCAAATTAAGTTAGTCAATTAGAATAGAAAATCTAATAAAACGGTACACAGAGCTACTGGAATACATAAAGAAATAATAATTAATATTTTAATAACTTTAACATTGCTTAACAATTCAATCGATGGTATTAGTTTGGATTAATTCACAGTTGAAAGTTTCTGAAAACTTAAGACATTATTTTTGCTTTTGGTTTCTAACAAAGTCAAATTTTAAAGTTTAACCATTATTAAAACTAATTCGATACAATATGCAATATTTGTGTGAAATATTTTTAAAAATATGTGTTAATACGTCCTTGCAATTTTTTAAAATTATTTAATACTGCACAAAATGTTTTGTTTTGCCACGATTTCTATTGTAGCTTTAAATGTCAGATAATAATTAAAATATAAATCCATTAGAAAATCCATTCTCATAATAAGCCATATTAGTTAAAAACAATTTTTTACAAATATTCAATTGAAGACGATATCACAAAGACAATTAGCAATTAAATACATTAATTACAGCTATACAAAATGAAGACCCATGCGAACCCTCACCATGTGGGCCAAATAGTCAATGTCGCCTTGTAAATAAACAACCAGTGTGCAGTTGCCTTCCCACATATTTGGGAAGTCCACCTGGATGTCGACCCGAATGTACAATCAGTTCTGAATGCCCCACAAACAGAGCATGTATTAACCAAAAATGTGTGGACCCATGTGTTGGTCTCTGTGGTCTAAACACAATTTGCAGGGTTGTAAACCACAGTCCTATTTGTGCCTGTAAACCGGATAGCACAGGAGACCCCTTCACCAGATGTTTCCCCATACCAAGTAAGAAAATATTTGAAAATTGCGGATCTAACAAAACAGCCTATTATATACTAGCATTAAGTGTTGTCAGTCAGATATGTTTGAGAAAATAGTACTTCTGCCTGCTATTAGAAATTTAAATTAGCAACGTAAAGCGATTAATTGCTTTCACTGCTATAATGCTTTAAAAATTATTTGAATATGTCCTATCAGAGATGCGCTTATGATGAGATATTAGCGCTTATGAAATATTGGCGCTTCTGAGATATTTGCGCTTATGAAATATTTGCGCTCCCTAATAAATGATCAATTTTGCAGAGCCTGTGATAAACCCAACACAAGTACAAAACCCTTGTATACCTTCTCCATGTGGATTAAATGCCGAATGTCGTGATAATGGAGTTGGCATACCTTCATGTTCTTGTTTACCCAACTACTTTGGAAGCCCACCCAACTGCAGACCGGAATGTACCATAAATCCCGACTGTCCAAGCAACAAAGCCTGTATTCTAGAGAAGTGCAGAGACCCATGTGCAGGCTCTTGTGGTCTTGGTGCCCTTTGCAGTGTTAATAATTTTACCCCAGCATGTACTTGTCCTCCCGATTACACTGGAGATCCATTCACTAGTTGTCAACCTCTACCAATACAAACACGTAAGACCTCAAACTTTATGAATACCACACACTCATGAGAATTCATAATGCACTTTACTGCTTATAAAATGAAGCACGCAATTAGTTTTACGGAAAAGATATAGCACAATCGTTATTCATATAGATAAATAACACTGTTCAACAAAACAAGATCTATGTATTGATGGAATGATATGTGTCTGATCTTCCTCTTTTGCGTTTTCTTTGGAAATGACACATCCCATTTCACAAATTCATAGATCTTGATTCACTGACCAGCATAATCAGTACAATCAGATTACTTCAATAATTTCAAAATACTTCCAGCAAGCAACAATATCCCAACAGATCGTTGCAACCCATCCCCTTGTGGACCAAACACACAATGTAATGATGGTGTCTGTACATGTTTACCCGAATATAGAGGAGACCCATACAGGATGTGCCGTCCAGAATGTGTTCTCAATTCAGACTGTGATTTTAATCAAGCCTGTGTTCGTAGCAAATGTATCGACCCATGCCCTGGGACATGTGGTCAAAATGCCCAGTGTATGGTTTACAACCATATAACAACCTGCACTTGTCCATCAGGATTTTCAGGAAATGCATTTGTACTGTGTTCAAGAGCGAGAGGTGTGTAACTATTTTGATTGGCGAATAATCCCATTGCTGCTTAAATATTGCAAAACTTGCTGCTTGCGAACATTTCTTTCGCTCTGACAGTCATAATCAGATCAAGTGTCACTCTTTTTATAGAACCCGTGTCGGCCAATTCTTGCAGTCCTTCACCCTGTGGTCCTAACAGTCAGTGTAAAGTCGTGAATGAACAACCAGTTTGTTCCTGCGTACCAGGCTTTTTAGGAAGTCCACCTACTTGTAGACCTGAGTGTACTCTTAGTTCCGACTGTCCTCGTGACCTTGCTTGCAGTAATCAAAAATGTATAAATCCTTGTACCGGATCTTGCGGTATTAGGACACAATGTCAAGTTATCAATCACAATCCAATATGTAGCTGTCTACCAGGAAACACCGGTGATCCATTTGTCCAGTGTTATCCAATCAGTAAGGATAATTTTATATCTTTAACCAAAATGTGTAACCGTATACCATCGAAGAGTATAGTATATAGTATATATACCATTGATCTCGATCATTGATAGTATATTTGAAGGTGGTATCCGGTTTTTCCAACATGCTTTTCAAACCAAAAAGACCTGCTTTTCTTGCAATACTGAGATTACATAAATTAGAAGTGTACCTATTCTTTTAGTGGAAGCACCACCTGTGGACAGAGGATCCCCCTGTTTACCATCACCTTGTGGTCCCAACTCACAATGTCAAGTAGTAAACAATTCATCCTCATGTTCCTGTTTACCCGAATACTTAGGTTTGCCACCAAATTGTAGACCCGAGTGTATTAGTAATAGTGAATGTCCGATCCACCAAGCTTGCACGAACAGAAGATGTACAGACCCTTGTATTGGATCTTGCGGGTCCAACAGTGAGTGTCGTGTAGTGAGTCATACACCGATGTGTGTCTGTAGAGCTGGTTTCACAGGAGATCCCTTTACACAGTGCATCATTGAACAACGTAAGAAATATTTCCCTCTATTAATCATAAACAATAATAAAGTTCGAATCCTAAAGATCATTGTACCTACAGCTATCGTCATCGAAAATCGAACACCTTGTACACCATCACCCTGCGGTTCTAATGCTGTATGTAGAGAACAAAATGGCGCTGGATCATGTACTTGTTTACCAGAATATATAGGAAATCCGTATGAAGGATGTCGGCCTGAGTGTACTGTCAATTCGGATTGTCTATCCAATTTAGCTTGCATAAGATCTAAATGCCAAAATCCGTGCCTTGGCACTTGTGGTCCAAATGCCGAATGTCAAGTGATAAACCACTTCCCATCGTGCAACTGTCTTTCTGGCTATACTGGAGATCCTTTCCGTTACTGCAATCGAGCCAGAGAACCTGGTAATTTTAATAAAGCATTTTTTAGCATCACCAATCAATTTAATACTGTAAATACAATTCATACTCTTTTTAGTCGTGGAAGACCAAGTAGATCCATGCAGTAGATCTCCCTGTGGTCCTTACAGTCAGTGTAGAAGTGTTAATGAGCAAGCTGTGTGCTCATGTCTACCAAGCTTCATAGGAAGTCCACCTGGATGTCGCCCCGAATGTGTTGTGAGCACTGAGTGCTCTTCAGATAAAGCGTGCATTAACCAGAAGTGCACAAATCCATGTCCAGCTTCTTGTGGTCTGAATTCGAACTGTAGAGTTATAAATCACAGTCCCATCTGTACCTGTAAAAATGAATATACAGGAGATCCTCTCACGAGATGTTTCTTCCTGCCAAGTAAGACCTTCCCACTTTCATTCAGTATAGGGATGTTCGATTCTGATTCGATTCTTTGAAGATCGTTCTTTTTCGGGAAAAAGATCGATCTTTTGAATCGATTCTCTGCTAAGTTGATTCTTTTGAGAATTGATTCTCTTCACTCAAAAAAAAATCTGGTTAAAATAACTAGAATTCTGGTTATTTTAACTAGAAAAAAGTGTTAAATATATCCTAACTATTTATTCTGGTTAAAAGTATTAGAAATTTCTGGTTGATCATCTTCTGGTTAATATAACCAGATATTCT
>JAUESH010000043.1:10833117-10862193 GCA_032275165.1 Synergus magnus | reverse complement strand
TCATTCAAAAGCCAATCAGGTTTGCAACAACAATGTATGCGAGATTTTCGAGACATTTCGTTACACCAGTTTTTTAAAATAGGAGATTCAAGCTTATTTGATATTATTATAGCTATACAAGAAACTCCTGCAGACCCATGTATTCAATCACCTTGCGGACCGAATGCTGTCTGTGATAACGGCTCTTGTACTTGTCAAGCAAACTATTTCGGAGATCCATATATGGGTTGTCGACCTGAATGTGTTCTCAACACCGATTGTCCTTCTAACAGAGCATGTCTCCGAAACAAGTGTATCGACCCTTGTCCTGGTACTTGCGGACAAAATGCATTATGTAACGTCTACAATCATATACCAATGTGCAGTTGTCCCACCGGCATGATGGGAAATCCTTTTATGTCATGCTCACCAATAAGAGGTATTCATTCAATAGTAAGGTGAACGATTCTTTTAACTTTGAATAGAAGTTATCCTACCACTAAACTTTTATCTAAAGTAAAAAGAAATCGACTTTCAATGAAGTACCGTAATTGTAAACCAATAATACTTTCAAACAGATCCACCGGTGATAACTCAACCATGCAATCCGTCACCATGTGGACCTAATAGTCAATGTCGAGATATAAACGGACAAGGAGTTTGCTCATGTATTCCTGGTTTCATTGGAAGTCCACCAACATGCAGAGCAGAATGCATTGTTAGCACTGATTGTTCCCCCATGGAAGCTTGTGTTAACCAAAAATGCAGTAACCCATGTGTTGGTTCCTGCGGCATCTCTGCAATGTGTCAAATAGTCAATCATAATCCTATTTGTAGTTGCCCTGAGAGAATGACTGGCAACCCATTCATCAGATGTATACCGATGCGTAAGCTTAGCTCTCCAATTTTTAATCAGCTTACTGTGCATTTCGTTTTGAATTTTTCCACTCATGAAAATAATATTTCAGTGAGCAATCCACCACCAAGACAAAACCCTTGTCTACCATCACCCTGTGGTCTCAATTCTCAGTGCAGAGTCGTTAACGACGCACCTTCATGTTCTTGTCTCCCAGAATTTATTGGCACACCACCCAATTGCAGACCAGAATGTATCAACAATGACGAGTGTTCAAATCGTCTTGCTTGCATCAATCAGAAATGCCTGGATCCATGCGTAGGTTCTTGCGGAGCCAATGCAATATGCAATGTAATAACTCACATTCCAATATGTACGTGTGCCTCCGGTTATACAGGAGATCCGTTCACTCAGTGTACCACTCAGCAACGTAAGAAACTTTTATTATGGAGAAAAGTTTTTTTTTTATCAGGGACCTTATCATAACTTGATTTTATTTCTAGCAATACCAATGTATGCACCACAACCATGTATTCCATCTCCATGTGGTGCCAATGCCGTATGTAAAGAGAGAAACGGTGCAGGATCTTGTTCTTGCTTGCCAGATTACCTTGGAGACCCGTATGAAGGTTGCCGACCTGAGTGTATGCTAAATAGTGATTGTATTCCAAGCAGAGCTTGTATAAGAGCCAAGTGTCAAGATCCTTGTCCCGGAACATGTGGACAAAATGCAGTTTGTCAAGTTATTAACCATTCTCCAACCTGCTCATGTCTTCCTAGATATACAGGAGATCCGTTCCGTTATTGCATTGAAGAACGTGAGCCAGGTATTTACAAATAGCAGTAAATCACCATGCTACAAGAAAAAATAAGCTCCTCCTTGTAATTTAAAATACTTTTGTATGTTTAGTAGTGACAGAAATCAATCCCTGTCAACCTTCTCCATGTGGACCCAATAGTATATGTCGACAAAATAATGGAAATGCGGTTTGCTCATGTCTCCCTCAATTCGTGGGTTCTCCACCTGGCTGTCGTCCAGAGTGTGTAGTAAATTCAGAGTGTTCTCTTTCACAATCATGTATCAATCAGAAATGTATCAATCCATGTCCTGATCCATGTGGTATGAATACGGACTGCAGAGTTATAAATCACAGTCCAATATGCAGATGTAAATCAGGTTTTACTGGAGATCCATTCATCTCTTGTTCACCAGTACAGCGTTAGTAGATGCAAATCACCTTTTTTAATTTTACAAATTAGATTTTTTAATTTAAAAATTCAAGGAAATTTCACTTAAATGCATTTACCACTTTAGGTCCAATGGACACATACGTAGACTTTCCAACAAACCCTTGCCTTCCATCGCCTTGTGGACCAAACTCTCTTTGTCGTGAAAGTGGAGGCAATCCAGCATGCTCGTGTGCATCAAACTACATTGGAATGCCACCAAATTGCAGACCTGAATGTAGTATTAACTCAGAATGCCCATTAAATCTTGCTTGTATTCGAGAAAAATGTATGGACCCATGTCCTGGATCGTGTGGAGTGGGAGCAATGTGTAGTGTGGTTAATCATGCTGCTACCTGTATTTGTCCTGAAGGATTTACTGGTGATGCATTCACTATCTGTCTGCCTAGACCAGCAATATGTAAGATTTATTGATAAAAGTATAATTTTAATTTTAATCACTAATAATTGTCAAAACTAGGAGGATTCTAATTGTAATATTTTTAGCTGAAGACCGACCCGCCAATGATCCTTGTAATCCTTCGCCCTGTGGCCCAAATGCCATTTGTCGAGAAGGAGTTTGTTCTTGCTTATTTGAATATAGAGGAGATCCATACAGTGGTTGTCGACCTGAATGTATTGCTAATAGTGACTGTCCTCGAGATAAAGCGTGTATCCGTATGAAATGCGTTGATCCTTGTGTAGGAACTTGTGGACAAAATGCGCAATGTTTGACCACCAATCATTTGCCATCATGCACTTGTCCTCCGGGAACAGAAGGAAATGCCTTTATAGCTTGCTCTCCACGACGAGGTATTTAAAAACGTTTACTGTTTGATTTTACAAGATTTTGGAACAGTGAACAATGATATGCTTTTCCAACATTATTAGATGATCCTATTGTAAGACCCTGCTCTCCTTCACCTTGTGGACCAAACAGTCACTGTCAAGCTGTTAATGGGATTTCAGTGTGCAAATGCATAGAAAGTTACATAGGAAGTCCACCTTCATGTCGACCTGAATGTGTTGTGAGTTCTGACTGTTCACCAGCAACGGCTTGTGTCAGTCAAAGATGCATAAATCCCTGCTTAGGATCTTGCGGCTTAAATGCTGAATGTACAGTCATAAATCACAACCCGATCTGCAGTTGTCGTCAAGGCTTAACTGGAAACCCATTCCAAGCATGTATAACAGCACCACGTAAGCCACACATTCTTTTGAATACTCTTGCAATTGCAAGAATAAGTTGCTCATGAATCTCTTTCCTTCCAGCTATAGCTGACATTACAGTTAGACCAACTGATCCATGCACCCCATCACTTTGTGGTCCACAATCTCAGTGTCAAGTTAGAAATGGATTACCCTCCTGCGCTAATATACCACAATCAATAACTTCACCTGGATGTGTTAGTAATAGTGAATGCCGATCTGATCAAGCTTGCATTAATAGAAAATGTGCAGAACCCTGTGCGGGTTCTTGTGGTTCCAATACGGAATGTCGAGTTTTCAGCCATACGCCGATATGTTTATGTAGTTCAGGATATACAGGCGATCCATTTGTTCGCTGCACACCCATTATTTGTGAGTTTAATTTCCTAATTTTATGCATTTTAACTCATTGAATACACTCCATCCACTTTGCTAGATTTTTCTGTATTGTCAACAGATGAAGAAAATAGACCCTGCTCACCCACTCCATGTGGTGCAAACGCTATATGTAGAGAATCAGGAGGAGCTGGTTCATGTTCTTGTTTACCTGATTATATTGGAAATCCTTACGAAGGATGTAGACCAGAATGTACTATAGATTCTGACTGCTCAGCAAATCTGGCATGTACGAGGTCTAAATGTCAAGATCCCTGTCCAGGAACATGTGGACAAAATGCTCTTTGCCAAGTTGTAAATCATTCACCAGTATGTACATGTTTACAAGGATTTGTGGGTGATCCCTTCCGATTCTGTACCCCAATGCTTGAGCCTCGTAAGACACTTTCCTAATTTACTTTTGTATACCTACTGATGAATTGAAAATCATACTTTTAACACATATTTTTCACTTTTCTACAGAAATGATTACGCCAAGTAATCCTTGTGATCCTTCTCCATGCGGGCCGTATAGCGAATGTCGAACTAATAACGGCCAATCAGTTTGTTCTTGCCTTCCAACATATATTGGTAGTCCACCTGTTTGTCGACCAGAGTGTGTAGTTAGTGCAGATTGTCCTACAACACGTGCCTGTGTCAATCAAAAATGTGTGGACCCATGCCCAGATCCATGTGGAGCAAACGCTCTCTGTAAAGTTATTAATCATAGCCCTATTTGCTTCTGTAAAAGTGGCTTTATTGGAGACCCATTTACGCGATGTATCTTCATGAATGGTATGTGGTGTCTCTCTATTTTTACACGTACCCACATTTTAAACATTTTTTTGACACCTCGATAATATTTTAGAACCTGTACAACCACCAGTACCAAATAGGGATCCATGTATTCCATCACCCTGTGGTGCTAACGCATTGTGTCAACGTGTTGGAGATACACCTGCATGTTCATGTTCACCCAATTATTTCGGGAGTCCACCTAACTGCAGACCAGAATGTACAATAAATTCAGACTGTCCCAGCAACAAAGCTTGCATGCAAGAAAGATGCAAAGATCCATGTCCAGGATCTTGTGGGTTTGATGCCGAATGTTCAGTTTTGAACCATGTACCAAACTGTAGATGTCGTGAAGGGTTCACCGGTGATCCCTTCAGCCAGTGTCGTCCAGTACCTATAGAAAGTGAGTTACTTGGACAAAAAACGTTTAATACATCTCAAAAAATACCTTTTTCTACAATTGGGAATATTCTTTTACCCACAGACGAACTAGTCAGCCAACAAAACCCGTGTGTTCCATTCCCTTGTGGATCTAATGCAAATTGTGACAATGGTGTTTGTACATGTTTGCCAGAATATTTTGGAAACCCAATCATAGGATGTAGACCAGAATGTGTGCTTAATACGGACTGTTCTCGAGATAAAGCATGTATTCGTAACAAATGTCAAGATCCTTGTCCAGGAACTTGCGCTTTCAATGCAGTATGCAATGTTATTAATCATATTCCAATGTGTAGCTGTCCATCTGGCTTCCAAGGAAATGCTTTTGTTCAGTGTAATCCTTCTCCAGGTACTACCTTTTTCATGACAATTAAATTTAAAAGTTTTAGGTCTTTTATTCTCCTTATAATTGAAATTATGCAAAACATAAATTTACACAAAGTAATCATTGTTTGAATAGTGCAATCAGTGTCCCCTTGTGACCCATCGCCTTGCGGTCCAAACAGTCTTTGTCGTGGAAATAACGGCCAAGCAGTGTGCACTTGTGTTTCTGGATATTTGGGTAGTCCACCAACTTGTCGACCGGAATGTGCTGTGAATTCAGATTGCTCCTTAGACCGAGCTTGTATTAAACAGAAGTGTCAAAACCCATGCACAGGTGCATGTGGATTGAGAGCACAATGCAGAGTAATAAATCACAATCCAGTATGCCAATGCCCTCCAGATTTTATCGGAGATCCATTCATTCGGTGCATGCCAAGACGTAAGATAGCTTTCAGTTAATAACTCGTGAAACACGTGCCTTGAATCTCCATGGAGTGTAATATTTTATTTTTCATTCGAGCAGCACAAGAACCTCCAAAAACAAATCCATGTCAACCGTCTCCATGTGGACCAAACGCGCAATGTCAAATTGTTAACGATTTACCATCCTGTTCTTGTTCACCCAACTTCATTAATTCGCCTCCGAACTGTCGGCCTGAATGCATCAGCAATAGTGAATGTCCCACTGATCAAGCATGTATCAATCAAAGATGTAAAGACCCTTGTCCGGGCTCTTGTGGAACCAATGCTCAGTGTCGCACAGTGAGTCACACGCCAATGTGTTTTTGCACTGATGGATTCACAGGAGATCCCTTCACACAATGTTCTACTCCACTTTATCTACGTAAGATATTTTTATAATTATTGTAAACTATTTCTCTTATATTAGTACTCTTACACCACTTGAAAATCTTGCATACACTTACAGCATCAGAGGAAACGCCTACTCCCTGTACACCATCACCTTGCGGTTCTAATGCCGTATGTAATGAAAATAATGGCGCAGGTTCTTGTACTTGCCTTCCAAACTATTTTGGAAATCCTTATGAAGGATGTAGACCTGAGTGTGTAATAAACTCTGATTGTGCATTAAATCGCGCTTGTGTGAATTCAAGATGCATTGATCCATGTCCAGGAACATGCGGCACAAATGCTGAGTGTCATGTAGCTAACCACCTTGCAACTTGTTCTTGTATGGCCTCCTACACAGGAAATCCTTACAGCTACTGCCTTTTGAATCAACCTGGTATGTTGAACCCTATATTATTGTTGCATCTTAAAACAATTGAAGCAAAGAATATTATATTTTAATTGTAATTTTTTAAATTAAAGTTGAAGTAGAGAACACTGATCCATGTGCCACCGCATTCTGTGGACCCAATAGCCAGTGCAGAGTTGTTAATCAGATAGCTGTCTGCTCTTGCCTCCCTAACTTCAGCGGGAGTCCACCTGATTGTAGACCCGAATGTGTCAGTAGTTCAGAGTGTCCTTCAGATAAAGCTTGCGTGAACCAGAAATGTGTAAATCCATGCCCAGCCTCATGTGGACAAAACTCTCTCTGTAGAGTAATAAATCATGCTCCTCATTGTAATTGCGTCCCAGGATTCACGGGAGATCCGTTCACCTTATGTTTCCCTGCACCTAGTAAGTTCCAGTTACTTAAAAAAACATTCTTTAATAAGTTAAAAAAAAACTGTAAAAAAAATTTCCAATAATAATTTTAGCCATACCTGCTATTGCAAACGATCTTCCGAGCGACCCATGCATTCCGAATCCTTGTGGAACTTATTCTGAGTGTAGAAATATAGCAGGAACTCCCGCCTGTATCTGCCTTCAAGATTACATTGGATCTCCTCCAAACTGTCGACCGGAATGTACTATAAATCCTGAATGTGCCAGTAATCAAGCATGTATTCGACAAAAGTGCAGAGATCCTTGTCCTGGATCTTGCGGAATTTTAGCTCAATGTACTGTTATCAATCATAATCCAGTTTGCTCATGTCCTGAGGGATACACTGGAAACGCTTTCCAACAATGTTTGCCGAAGCCTATGGAAGAACGTAAGAAAAAATCTCGAATCAATAATCCTGCACGGTTTACAGTTTTGGTGTAACAGTCCATTATTCCTTTCTTTATAGCAACTGATCTTGAAACTAATCCATGCGTTCCATCACCATGCGGAACAAACGCTCGATGCGATAATGGTCTATGCACTTGCTTGCCTGAATATCAAGGAGATCCTTACATCGGTTGTCGTCCAGAATGTGTAATGAATACCGACTGTCAGTTGAGACAAGCTTGCATAAGAAACAAATGTATTGATCCATGTCCTGGAACGTGTGGACAAAATGCACTCTGCACTGTTTCAAATCACATTCCAATGTGTTCTTGTCCATCTGGAATGACAGGCAATGCCTTTGTTTTATGCTTACCAATGCAGGGTATGTTCCCATTTCAATTAAGACAATCAAAAATATGTTTATAATCAACAGATCTTTTCAATAATTAATATTCTTAACAGCACCAGTCAATAATGATCCTTGTAATCCATCACCATGTGGACCAAATAGTCAATGTAGACAGAACAATCTTCAACCAGTTTGTTCATGTATTTCTGGATTCATTGGTGCACCACCATCTTGCCGACCAGAATGCGTTATAAGTTCCGATTGTCCTCAGAATGAAGCATGTAACAATCAAAAATGTACTGACCCTTGTCCTGGAACTTGTGGCATTGGTGCTGAATGTAGAGTGATTAATCATAATCCTGTATGCAGCTGTCCCTTAAGAATGACGGGAAATCCTTTCGTTCAATGTCAACCTATTCGTAAGCATTTACTATGATTGTGACCCTACTCGCAAGTATTCGTAATGAAAATATTTTAATGATTCCTTTATCAATTTTCAAGCTTCAACACCTCCACCTTCTGTGAATCCATGTCAACCTTCACCTTGCGGACCGAATTCGCAATGTCAAGTTGTCAATGAAGTACCCTCGTGCTCTTGTCTATCGCAATTTATTGGCTCACCTCCTAATTGTCGTCCCGAATGCATCAGCAATAGTGAATGTGCTAGTCAGTTAGTCTGTACTAATAACAAGTGCCAAGACCCTTGTCCAGGATCTTGTGGTACACACGCCAAATGTCACGTCGTTAGTCACACTCCAATGTGTGTCTGTCCACCGGGTTATACGGGAGATGCGTTTACTGCATGTGTATTGCAACAATGTAAGAGTCTTCAAGCTTATTCACTTACCTATGATTTAAAAGGATTATCTAATTTTGTTAATGATTTATTTTAGTTAATACTGCAATTGAGACACTAAATCCATGCGTGCCATCACCTTGTGGCTCCAATGCCGCCTGTAGGGTTCAGCAAAATGCTGGATCCTGCAGCTGTTTAATAGATTACATTGGAAATCCCTACGAAGGATGTCGACCTGAGTGTGTTTTGAATTCCGATTGTCCATCAAATCTTGCCTGTATTGGTTCCAAGTGTAAAGACCCTTGTCCCGGAACTTGTGGTCAAAATGCAAATTGTTATGTCCTGAACCATTCTCCTACATGCCTCTGTCTGGAAAGATACACTGGAAATCCATTTGTTCACTGCCAACCATTCGCACCACTACGTAAGATGTTATACATCGTTAATGATAAGCATTCAATATTTGCTTCATCTATTGGTTTTTTGCGATGCTACTCTTCTAAATCTAATTTTTTTGGGTTTGGAATGGTAGATGATCATAATATATCAATAGATACATTTTTTGCTACAATTATTTCGCAATCCACTTTTAAACAGCATATGTTTATACTCTTATTGTACTGTTAACAGAATCCGAATCAGAAATTAGTTACCCCTGCCAAACATGTGGACCATACAGTCAGTGTCGGGTTGTAAACGAACAATCGGTATGTTCTTGTTTGTCCACCTACACAGGAAGTCCACCAACTTGTAGACCTGAATGCACCGTGAGTGCCGATTGTCCGTTGAACCGCGCTTGCGTAAATCAAAAATGCATTGACCCCTGCATCAATACATGCGGTCAAAATGCTATCTGCAGAGTTTTGAGTCACAGCCCTTTTTGTACTTGTAAACCGGGTTTCACAGGCGAACCATTCTCCCGTTGTTTCCCACTACAAAGTAAGAAGTACTATTTTCTCAATAAGACTGACAACACGATTATTTATTTAATTATAATTAAGATTATTATATTTAATTATCTTTACTTTATTTAAGTGAACGCTTATTTGAAAGTTACGATTATTTAGATGATGCTCAGAAATAGATGAAGAAACCTATCGGTAAGGAATATTTGCGTATCTTCTATGAAAATACAAGGAATCTTCATCTGATTTTGAGTATAACTAATGATAGTCTAGTACCTTCAAAACTTGAATCGAATACATTTCTTAAAATCGCGCAAATAATTTCAGCTATGCCGCCAGTTAATAATGCTCCAAGAGACCCATGTTACCCAACTCCATGCGGACCTTTTTCACAATGTCAGAATGTAAACGGAATACCTTCTTGTTCATGTTTACCCACGTACACCGGAAGTCCACCCACTTGTCGACCAGAGTGCACAATTAATTCAGATTGTCCCAGCACTAGAGCCTGTATCAATGAGCGTTGCAAAGACCCATGTCTGGGATCATGTGGACTGAATGCCATTTGTAATGTATTCAATCACGTTCCAAGTTGTAATTGTATGACAAATTATGTAGGAGATCCGTTTACAGGCTGTACTTTACAATCACAAAGTAAGCAATCCATATCCATCTTTCATTTCACACAATGCCAAATTGTTACTATATTTCTTATCTCTTTTAAAGCGCCAACCGTAGTTGAATCTGATCCTTGTAATCCATCTCCCTGTGGACCTAATACAAGATGTGATAACGGAGTATGCTCCTGTTTACCGGAATACTTTGGCAATCCTAACGCGGGTTGCAGACCAGAATGTGTCTTAAACACGGATTGTGCAAGTAATAGAGCTTGTATCCGCAATAAATGTGTGGATCCATGTGCTAATGCTTGTGGACAAGGCGCTATCTGCAACGTTTTCAATCACATTCCTATGTGCTCATGTCCACCAGGAACGACTGGTAGTGCTTTGATCTTATGCCAAATCTTCAAAGGTACTTTCATTCATTAAGACTCGTCTGTTCACTTTTAAATTTTGCAATAGATCATAGAATTAAAAACATTAATATCATTGAAAACAGCCCCACCTTCTACGAGACCGTGCAGCTCTTCTCCATGCGGACCCAATAGTATATGTCGTGAGATAAACGATCAGGCTGTATGCACTTGTGCCCCTGGATATCTTGGAAGCCCGCCACTATGTAGACCCGAGTGTATTGTCAGTTCAGACTGTCCACGAAACGAAGCATGTACGAATCAAAAATGTATAAATCCCTGCTCTGGAACATGCGGATTGCAAGCGAGATGTGAGGTTATTAATCACAATCCAATATGTTCATGTCCTGAAAGATATACAGGAAATCCGTTCACCAGATGCTTTATACAACGTAAGAATCAATTAACTCAATTGCTGTGAAAGGTAATTTAATTCACACAAATGAATGATATATATCACTCCCTTTTTTTACCTTAGAAGAAACAACCACAGAGCCCCAAAACCCATGTCAACCGTCGCCTTGCGGTCCTTACTCGATTTGTCAAGTTATCAATAATGCGCCCTCTTGCTCCTGCCAACCACAATATACTGGATCTCCGCCAAACTGTAGACCAGAATGTATTAGTAACTCAGAATGTCCTAGCCATCAAGCGTGTCTTAATGAAAAATGCAAAGATCCTTGCCCAGGATCTTGCGGTGCAAACGCAGAATGTCGAGTTGTGAGTCATACGCCGAATTGCATGTGCATCAATCCATTTAGCGGAGATCCATTCACGCAATGTGTATTATTACCAAGTAAGACAGTCTCGCAGTGCTTCAAAGATTATTTAAATTATTGAATAGGCCAGTTAAACCATATGCATAGTTTGTAAAAATTTATCAAAACACATAACAATGTAGAAGTGATCATAATTTACAAATGTTTACATCCTACCTTTCCTTGGAAGAAATAACTGGCTTCTTCAAGAAAAAATTTCTAATAATATATCTTCTTATCTTTCTTTTTTCCTTGTTTTAGCTGAACGCCCCAATGAACTGCCCGTTTCTCCCTGTATACCCTCTCCATGTGGAGCAAATGCCGTGTGCAAAGAATTGAATAATGCTGGATCATGTACTTGCCTTCCCGACTACATTGGTAATCCCTACGAAGGTTGTAGACCCGAATGTGTCATCAATTCTGACTGTCCATCCTATCAAGGATGCTTACAATCGAAATGTAGAGATCCCTGTCCTGGTGCATGTGCACAGAATGCCGAATGTACAGTCATTAATCACTCACCAATGTGTACCTGTCGTGCTGGATTCACTGGCGATCCATTCAATTTCTGTTCTATTAATCAAATACGTAAGTTCTAATCACTCTTTCTTTTTCTTTAGATTTTATGAAGATAATTCGCTTCTCCTAATTGTCTCTTACGAGACTTCGAATCATAACGTGAAAGTCATTCATATTCTTAACTTCACAACTTTATCTCCAGAGCAAATCCCAACCGATGTTTGTAATCCATCTCCCTGCGGACCAAATAGCCAATGTAGAGAAGTAAATGGACAAGCAGTTTGCACTTGCCAACCCAATTACATCGGAAATCCACCTGCATGTAGGCCCGAATGTCTTGCTAGTGCGGAGTGTTCATCACAGCTAGCATGCGTGAACCAAAAATGCGTCAACCCATGCCCGAGCCCTTGCGGACTTGGTACTCAATGTGTCGTTGTTAACCATAGTCCCATTTGTTCTTGCCAACCAGGATACAGTGGAGATCCTTTCACTAGATGTACACCTATTCCACGTAAGAAAAACTGTCTAAAAGAATTTGAATTTATTATTTTCTGTAATATATCTTCTAGCTAACAATCCACCCTTTACAGCTCAAGCACCTATCGAGACGAATATTCCAGACCCCTGTATTCCATCTCCATGTGGTAGCTTCTCCCAATGTCGTGACATTGGAGGGGTTCCTGCTTGTACATGTTTACAAAATTATATTGGCCAAGCACCTAACTGTAGACCAGAATGTGTCATAAATTCGGAATGCCCCAGCAGTATGGCTTGTATTAATGAAAAATGCAGGGATCCCTGCCCTGGTTCTTGTGGGTTTGGAGCTAGATGTATGACAACAAATCACATACCAATATGCAATTGTCCCGAAGGGTATACAGGCAATCCATTCGAGAATTGCAATTTACAGGAAACATGTAAGCATTTCGAGAGTCACCTAATTAAGAATATCAGCTGCAACTGAGTTCAATGTAATTTAACCCAAATTTTAAGCAAAAATTGAAAGAAAAACAATTTATTTCAGCATATGAACCAAATCAAATCCAAGATAGATGCAACCCATCTCCATGTGGGGCCAATGCCCAATGCGACAACGGCGAATGCACATGTTTACCGGAATTCCAAGGAAACCCATATGCTGGTTGTCGCCCTGAATGTGTACTAAATTCAGATTGTCCCAGAGATAAGGCTTGTTTGCGTAATAAGTGTGAAGATCCATGCCTTGGAGCATGTGCTAATAATGCCCTCTGTAATACAGTTAATCATGTGCCTATGTGTAGTTGTCCACCAAATATGTCTGGAAACCCATTCAGTCAATGTTTCCCTGTACAAGGTACGATTTTCTTAAATTTTTGGGTGTACCTTCGAAAACCTGAATTCTCCGATTTTATTTAAACTCCGTATACTTATGTTTTTTGGGACGCTGATTACGAATATGATAGTGAAAATTGGAGACTAGTTGATTTTGAAGGTAAAACCATGAAAAAACCATGAAAATCATGTTTTTTTGCGTTTATCTCAGTCAATATGCAAAATTTAAAAAAATTTTTTAAACGAAAGTTGTAGATCTCATCAAAATACACATTTTTTGTTTGAAGCGTTTTTTCTACGAGTGATAGTTTTCGAGAAAATCAGTGATACATCGATTTTCATAAATTTCCCTTTACCATTACCCTTTACCATTTCCCTTTACCATTTGCCTTTACCATGTCTTCCCCTTTCCATTTCCCTTTACCATGTCTTCCCCGTTCCATTTCCCTTTACCATTTCCCTTTACCATGATTTCCCTTTACCAATTACCTTTACCATGTCTTCCCCTTTCCATTTCCCTTTACTAATTCTCTTTACCATTTCCCTTTATCATGAATTCCCCTTGCCATTTCCCTTTACTATGATTTTCCCTTGCCATTTCCTTTGACCACTTCCCTTTACCATTTCCCTTTACCATGAATTCCCCTTGCCATTTCCCTTTACCATAATTTCCCCTTGTCATTTCCCTTTACCATTTCCCTTTAGCGTTTCCCTTTACCATTTCCCTTTATCATGATTTCCTTTACAATTTCCCTCAGTGATACACCGATTTTCATAAATTTCCCTTTACCATTACCCTTTACCATTTCCCTTTACCACTTGCCTTTACCATGTCTTCCGCTTTCCATTTCCCTTTGCCATGTCTTCCCCGTTCCATTTCCCTTTACCATTTCCCTTTACCATGATTTCCCTTGCCTTTTTCCCTTTACCAATTACCTTTACCATGTCTTCCCCTTTCCATTTCCCTTTACTAATTCCCTTTACCATTTCCTTTTACCATGAATTCCCCTTGCCATTTCCCTTTACTATGATTTTCCCTTGCCATTTCCTTTAACCACTTCCCTTTACCATTTCCCTTTACCATGAATTCCCGTTGCCAATTCCCTTTACCATGATTTCCCCTTGCCATTTCCCTTTACCATTTCCCTTTAGCGTTTCCCTTTACCATTTCCCTTTATCATGATTTCCTTTACTATTTCCCTTTATCATTTCCCTTCACCATGATTTACCTTTACTAGTTCCCTTTATCATTTCCCATTACCATGATATCCCTTAACCATTTCCCTTTAACATTTCTTTTTACCAATTCCCTTTACAATGTGAAGAGCCATGGTTTACGAGTTTTTGTTAGGAAAATAGATATATCACTGATTTTCTCGAAAACTATCACTTGTAGAAAAAAATGCTTGCAACAAAAAATATGTATTTCGATGAGATCTACAACTTTTGTTCCAAACATTTTTTAAAAATTTTGCATATTGACAGAGATAAACGCAAAAAACCATGATTTTTATGGTTTTTTAATGGTTTCACCATGAAAATCGACTAGTCGCCAATTTTCACTATCATATTCGTAGTCAGCGCATCAAAATACATAAGTATATGGAGTTTCAATAAAATCGGAGAATTCAAGTTTTCGGAAGTATATCCAAATATTTTCACATGTTTTTAGTATGCTTTGCCATCACTTTTTGTTAAATTTTTCTGATCTGTCAATTCTTCTATAACAGAGGAACCGCCGCTTAATCCATGTAGCCCTTCACCTTGCGGTTCAAACAGTGAATGTCGCGTCGTTAATGGGCACGCTGTATGTACCTGTATATTAGGCTACGTTGGAAGCCCACCGACATGTAGACCAGAGTGCATAGTTAGCACTGATTGCCCTCAAAATGAAGCTTGCTCTAATCAAAAATGTGTAGACCCTTGTCCGGGAACGTGTGGTGTGAGAGCCAAATGTGAAGTCGTCAATCATAGTCCAATTTGCAGCTGCCCATTAAGATTTACGGGCGATCCGTTTATTAGATGCACACCAATACGTAAGGCTTCTATACTTGACTATGCTTCTAAATATTATCTTAGCAAGCTCTGCTTTATTTATTTTAAAAATGTCATTCAATTCCAGTTGAGACACCAATCGAAAAACCGATAAATCCCTGTCAACCGTCACCTTGCGGTCCGAATTCTCAGTGCCAAGTTCTAAATAATTCACCTTCTTGCTCTTGCATAAGTGAATTTATCGGGACTCCACCAAATTGTAGACCAGAATGTGTTAGTAATAGTGAATGTTCTAGTCAATTAGCATGCATTAATCAAAAGTGCAGAAACCCTTGTATCGATTCATGCGGTGCAAATGCAGAGTGTCATGTTGTAAGTCACACTGCAATGTGCACGTGTGCATCTGGGTACACTGGAGACCCATTCACGCAATGCATTTTCAAAGAAAGTAAGTAAAAAGGATCGTAGTAAACTTTTAAAAAATACAAATTTTGCTCAAGCAACTTTTCCTCAATCTAATAATAATTTTCTAGCTTCAGTTACTTTGCCCACGAGACCATGCGTTCCTTCTCCCTGTGGGTCAAATGCCATATGTACAGAGCTCAATGGAGCTGGATCTTGCAGCTGTGTTTCGAATTACATTGGCAATCCATACGAGGGTTGCCGACCAGAATGTGTCTTGAATTCTGATTGCCCCTCAAATCAGGCATGTGTCAACTCTAGATGTAAAGATCCTTGCCCTGGCACTTGTGGAACAAACGCGGAATGTCTAGTCATTAACCATCTACCTACGTGTTCATGCTATCCACAATACACAGGCGATCCTTTCAATTACTGCAGAATCGTAACTCCAGGTATATTAAAAACAATTAGTTAAGATACTGCCTTCTTACATACATACTGCCTGATTACATTTTTAAATTCAAATGATTCATTTGCTGTCCTATGTTTTTAAATAGTAAAAGAACCTTCAAGTCAACCGTGCATCCCATCCCCTTGCGGGCCTAATAGTCAATGTCGAGAAATACATGGGCAGGCTGTGTGTTCATGTTTACCGGAATTCCTTGGTCAACCACCAGGGTGTCGCCCAGAATGTACCATGAACTCAGAATGTAGCTCAACCAAAGCTTGTATTAATCGAAAGTGCACTGATCCTTGTCCTGGAACTTGCGGTCTGAGTGCTAGATGTGAAACCATTAATCACAGTCCCATATGTTCATGCCCAACAGGGTACACTGGTGATCCATTCATTAATTGTATCTTAACTCCACGTAAGTTTAATGATTTCATTCTTTGATATATGGCTTTTACAAGTAAGATATAAAGAGACAAAAGATGCTTAATTACATTACGTACTTTTAGTTGAGAACTCACCTCTGCCACCTAGTCAAACGGCAAATCCATGTCTACCGTCTCCTTGTGGTCCGAACTCTGAATGTCGAAATATCAATGATCAAGCATCATGTGCTTGCTTAGCTAATTACATAGGAACTCCACCTAATTGTAGACCAGAATGTACGATAAACTCCGATTGTCCAAGCAATGAGGCCTGTTTCCAAATGAAATGTGCAGACCCTTGCCCCGGCTCATGTGGTTTAGGAGCTGAATGTACTGTTGTTAATCACACACCAAATTGTGCTTGCCCAGCTTCTTATACTGGAAATCCATTCACTAGATGTACACCTGTGGTACAAACTTGTAAGTTAATTTTATTCTCTGATAAAAAAAAAGTCTCTATCAAAGAAACCATCTTAAAAGTATCTTGAAACTAATATTACTTTTTTAGCTGAATCCCCAAGACCTGTTAGCCCATGTGATAATTGTGGCGCAAACACACAATGTGTCAATGACGACTGTAAGTGTTTACCCGAATTTAGAGGAGATCCATATGCAGGTTGTCGACCTGAATGTGTCATGAACTCTGATTGTCTAAGATCACAGGCTTGTGTAAGAAACAAATGCATAGATCCATGCATTGGCACTTGTGGAAATAATGCTCTATGTTCAGTTGTGAATCATGTACCTATATGTACTTGTCCAAATGGAATGGCTGGCAATGCATTTGTTGCTTGTTCTCCAGTGGAAGGTACAGATATGAACTTTTCACAAACCTAACAGTAGATTGAATTTTATGTGCTCATTGAGATGTGCTTATTCTTTTAGTTCCCCCGGTGCAAGACCCTTGCAATCCATCCCCTTGTGGGCCAAACAGTCAATGTCGAAGAATAAATGAACAGGCAGTGTGTTCCTGTGTCCAAGGATATTTGGGTGTCCCACCAAATTGCAGACCCGAGTGTACAATTAGCTCTGACTGTCGTTCTGACATGGCCTGTAGTAATCAGAGATGTATAGATCCATGTCCTGGTACGTGTGGTATAAGAGCTCAATGCTCTGTTACTAATCACAATCCAATTTGTACTTGCCAAGGAGAGCTGACAGGTGATCCATTTGTCGCATGCTTCCCTCGACGTAAGTAATATTTCAACAGTCCCAGTAAAATTTGGCTGCTAATCAAGTATTATAAGGAAAATCAATTTTAATGTGAAATCTTTAATTCCTTAATAGCAAATCCACCAGTATCTCCAACCAATCCGTGTGAATTGTCACCATGTGGTCCAAACGCTCAATGCGAGGTTGTTAACAATCTACCCTCTTGTACATGCTTACCTGATTTTTCTGGATCTCCACCAAATTGTAAACCAGAATGTGTCAGCAATAGCGAATGTGATACTCAACTCGCTTGCATAAACAGAAAATGTCGAAATCCTTGCCCTGGTTCTTGCGGCTCAAATACAGAATGCAGAGTCGTTAGTCATACACCCATGTGCGTTTGTATACCAGGATATAGCGGAGATCCATTTACCCAATGTACTTTGAGACCAAGTAAGTTGAGTCATAATTTGAACGTCAAATAATAAGTTTTTTTTACTTAAGAGCCTAAAGTGACTATCGTGAAAATTTTACAGTGACCGTAATAGAAGAAAGACCAACCCCGTGTATACCATCACCCTGTGGCTCTAATGCAGTTTGTAGAGAATTGAACGGAGCAGGTTCATGTTCCTGCTTGTCTGATTATATTGGCAATCCGTATGAAGGATGTAGACCCGAATGTACCGTCAATTCGGATTGTACCTCGGATAGAGCTTGTATTCGTTCAAAATGTCAGAACCCCTGTCCAGGAACATGTGGTCAAAATGCCTTATGCCAAGTAGTACTTCATCTCCCAGTTTGCACATGTCAGTCCGGTTATTCCGGCAATCCATTCAGTTTTTGTAGTCCGATGCAACAATCTCGTAAGTTAGCAACTGATTATACACTATACAGTTTTAATTTAACTGGTGTTTCACAAAACATTTTCAATCCAGCACAAATTACCGACGTTTGCAATCCATCTCCCTGTGGACCAAACAGCCAATGTCGAGACTCAAATGGTCAACCCGTTTGTTCCTGTATGCCAACATTTATCGGAAATCCACCAGCATGCAGGCCAGAATGTACTGTCAGTACAGAATGTCCCACAAATCGAGCATGCATCAATAGAAAATGTAGCGACCCTTGTCCTGGAGTCTGTGGACTCAATGCTCAATGCAATGTAAACAATCATAGCCCTATTTGTAGCTGCAAAGATGGCTTGACTGGAGATCCTTTCATAAGATGCATCGACATGCCTCGTAAGTACTTGGATAACTTTTAAACGTTATCCCACAAATGACGAAGCCTAGTTTTTTTAGTAACAAATTTAAACATTTTAGCTTTACAAGCACCTTCCGTTAACCCCTGTGTTCCATCACCATGCGGACCATTTTCTACATGTCGAGATATTGGAGGTTTATCAGCATGTTCTTGTATGAACAACTATATCGGATCCCCACCAAATTGCCGTCCAGAATGTACAATCAATTCCGACTGTACAAGCAACATGGCATGTTTGAGACAGAAATGCACCGATCCTTGTCCAGGATCATGTGGTCTTAATGCTTATTGTACGGTATTGAATCACATACCAAGCTGCACGTGTCCAGAAGGTTATTCTGGAGATCCATTTGCAAGTTGCACTCCTGCACCAGCTTTAGAGAGTCCAAAACCCATTGATGCTTGTAACCCTTCGCCCTGTGGACCAAACGCAGTTTGTCGAGATGGCGTCTGTTCATGTATGCCAGAATACTTTGGTGATCCATACCTATCATGCCGGCCGGAATGTGTCCAAAGCACCGATTGCGCATCAAATAAAGCATGCATCCGAAACAAATGTCTCGATCCTTGTCCTGGAGTTTGCGGTCAAAGAGCCGTTTGTAATGTCTTCAATCACATACCAATTTGCTCTTGTCCTGACGGAATGACTGGAAACGCGTTTATCGCCTGTTCCCCTGTAGAAAGTACGTACTTTCATTATGTTATTAATTACTTGTTTTTCTAATAGCATCTCTAGTTTATTAGAGGCTTTCACAATTGATTCACTTTACAGCAACTGTTGCTAAAAGTCCATGCAATCCATCACCTTGTGGACCAAACAGTAGATGCCAAGCAATAAATGAACAACCAGTTTGCTCATGCGTAGAAGGATACATCGGCAGCCCTCCAGGTTGTAGGCCAGAGTGCATAATTAATTCCGATTGTGCACTTAATCGGGCATGTATCAATCAAAAATGTAGAGACCCTTGTCCTGGAGCTTGTGGTATATCTGCTGAGTGTCAAGTCTTTAACCACAATCCAATCTGTACTTGTGCTGCTGCATTCCTCATTGGTGATCCGTTCTTAAGATGCTACCCAAGACGTATGTATCTTCTCTCAACATATTCTAGCCCAACTCCTAATGAGGTAGATAAAAAAACTATATATTTTCTAGCGGAAGAACCTATTGATCGACCAAATCCATGCATACCAAACCCGTGTGGCCCAAGTTCACAATGTAAAGTAATTAATGAGGCCTCCTCTTGCTCTTGTCTTCCTGAATTTATTGGATCACCTCCTAACTGCAGACCAGAATGTGTTAGTAACAGCGAATGTGCTATTCGATTATCATGTATCAATCAGAAGTGTGTAGATCCATGTCCAGGCTCTTGTGGTACCAATGCAGAATGCAATGTTGTAAATCACGTACCCATGTGCTCTTGTAGTTCCGGATTTACAGGAGATCCATTTGTGCAGTGTACTATCAAACAATGTAAGCCATTCCTCATTTTACTTATATCAATCATTTATTTCTTTATTCTTAGCAGTACCTAATCCCTCGTATTATTTCTAAACAGCCCAACCACAAATTCCACCTCAGCCTTGCATTCCATCACCATGTGGACCAAATGCAATGTGTAAAGAACAGAATGGAATTGGCTCATGTACATGCTTAGCTGATTATATTGGCAACCCTTATGAAGGATGTCGTCCAGAATGTACCATAAATTCAGACTGCCCTGCAAATCTAGCATGTATCAGATCTAAGTGCCAGAACCCTTGTCCAGGAATGTGCCCTGGCAGAAATTCGTACTGCCAAGTAGTATCACATTTACCGATTTGTAGTTGTCTCCCTGGTACCACTGGAAACCCATTCGTTAGTTGTGATTACCAGATAGAGGAACGTAAGTTAGAAATCATCTCCAGAATTATAAAAATCTGCCAACCTACTTAGAGTCTACATTCTTTAATCAACTTTTCAGCCCCGACTAGTCCTTGCGAACCTTCACCCTGTGGACCTAATAGTCAATGTAGGGTAAATCAAAACCAAGCAACTTGCACCTGTTTACAAGGATTCTTTGGAAGTCCGCCAAATTGTAAACCAGAATGTCTTGTAAGCGCCGAGTGTAGTCCCAGTCTAGCTTGTATCAATCAAAAATGTACAGATCCCTGTCCTGGTCTTTGTGGAATTGAAGCAGAATGCAAAGTGATAAATCACAGTCCAATTTGTAGATGTTTAGAGGGACAAACAGGTGATCCGTTCATTCGATGTTTCGCGGTACAAGGTAAGGATGAAATGTTTTCCTCTGTAAAATTTTTGCAAAGATTTGGACAGATTTTTCCAATTAATATTTGTGTACATTTTTCAATCATTCAAAATAGTTACGGATCCTAAAGACCAAGAACCTAGAGACCCATGCTTGCCCTCGCCTTGTGGACCAAACGCAATATGTAGAAATGTTGGAAATACAGCAGCTTGCGCCTGTATAGATAATTACATTGGTGTCCCACCAAACTGTCGTCCGGAATGTTCCATAAACTCCGATTGCACATACGATAAGGCTTGTATAAGAGAAAAATGCAGAGATCCATGTCCAGGATCATGTGGTTCTGGGGCTCGTTGTGCCGTTGTTAATCACACACCTGGTTGTACTTGTCCGGAAGGTTTTACTGGTGATCCGTTCACCAGTTGTTCACCCACACCTCAATCACCACGTAAGATTGGTTCTCTCAAGTTTCCTTATAAGATTTTCTACGATCAATACAATATTACTATTACTTTTTCAGCGGAATCACCTCGCGATCCTTGTAACCCATCACCTTGTGGCTCAAATGCGCAATGCAACAATGGATTATGCACATGTCTATCTGAATATTCTGGAGATCCCTACTTAGGTTGTAGACCTGAGTGTGTCGTAAATCCAGACTGTGCTCGTAACAGAGCATGCATCCGCAATAAATGCGTGGATCCTTGTGCCGGTACATGTGGCTTAAATGCAGAATGTGTTGTTGTAAACCATTTACCAATGTGTAGTTGTCCAAGAAATACGTCCGGAAATGCATTCGTTTCATGTTCACCAATAGGTTTGTTTCTACACTGTCGATACTGAACTTGATTTTTTGTTAGTCAATTTCAGACTTAAACGTAATCTCATTTCTACAGAACCAGAAATTACAAACCCTTGTAGTCCATCACCATGTGGGCCAAACAGTCACTGTCGAACATCCAACAATCAAGCAGTTTGCAGTTGTATTCCCGGTTACAACGGAATACCTCCCTCATGTAGACCCGAGTGTGTAGTGAATTCCGATTGTGCCAGAAACAGAGCTTGTGTTAATCTCAAGTGTATTGATCCATGCATTGGATCTTGTGGCTTTGCTGCTCTTTGTGCAGTCATTAACCACAATCCTGTTTGCTCATGTCCATTAAGATATACTGGAGATCCATTTAGACAGTGCTACCAACAACGTAAGATTTACAACTTGAAATATTGTTCAAATTTCTTTTTTCATGTTACAAAGCTAAAATGCAATCATAATGTTGCAGCAATTGAGTTGTCTCCACCAGTCAATGCTTGTGAACCCAATCCTTGTGGTCCGAATTCACTGTGTCGGGAAAATAATCAAACTCCGTCTTGCTCTTGTCTGCCTGATTTCCTCGGAACTCCACCAAGCTGTAGACCCGAATGTGTGAGCAATAGCGAATGTCCAAATAATTTGGCTTGTATAAACAGGAAATGTGCAGACCCATGTCCTGGAATTTGCAACGTAAATGCTGAATGCACAACTATTAGTCATGTAGCTATGTGCACATGCAAAAATGGATTTAATGGCGACCCATTCGTACAGTGTATTCCAGAAAGTAAGCTTTCTAAAATATATCAACAGTTAATATACAATTAGATCTAGTAAGTTAAATTTTCTCCAATCAATAAACTTTGTACAATTTTTAGAACCATTTACTCCACAATCAGATGTAATAAGTGCATGTCAAAGATATCCTTGTGGTGCAAATGCGGTATGTCGGGAAATTTCGATGTCCAGTACTTGCACTTGTTTACCCGATTATTATGGAAATCCATACGAAGGTTGTAGACCAGAATGTCTCCTTAACTCGGACTGTCCATTCGATAGAACTTGCATTCGTAACAAATGCGAAGATTCTTGTCCGGGTGTTTGTGGACAAAATACTATGTGTCAGGTCATTAATCACGTGCCAAATTGTCAATGCATTTCTGGATATAGTGGTAACCCATTCCAATATTGCAGTATAATACGGAGTCCACGTAAGTTTCTGATTAAAGTCAAATATAACTTGTTTACTGATGATCCAATGTCGAATGAAAACGTATTTTTCCATTTCCAATTAGCGGAACCAAACAATCCATGCAATCCATCACCATGTGGTCCCAATAGTGAATGCCGTAATAACAATGGCCAGGCAATCTGTTCCTGTTTGCCTAACTTTATGGGTACTCCACCAGGTTGTAGACCAGAATGTACAGTCAGCTCGCAATGTCCTGTCAACCGCGCTTGTGTGAATCAAAAATGCGTTGATCCATGTGAAGGAATATGTGGAATTGGTGCACAATGTAGAACAGTGTATCATAGTCCCCTCTGTAGTTGCAACCCTGGACAAACTGGAGATCCTTTCGTTAGATGTATCGATGTAGCTTGTAAGTTTAACTTTTTCCAAAAATGAGTTACTGTCACAAACTTCAAGTTTCCCAAATTAATTTTTTTTTTCCTCAGCTGTAGCTCCACCCAAAGACCCTGTAAACCCATGTGTACCTTCACCTTGCGGACCATTTTCCATATGTATGGATAGGGGTGGTTTTCCATCATGTTCCTGCTCTGGTAACTACATAGGATCACCACCCAACTGTCGACCTGAGTGTACTATAAATTCAGACTGTGTTACTAATAAGGCCTGTATCAACGAAAGATGTAAAGACCCATGCCCTGGTTCCTGTGGCTCATTTGCGATTTGCCGAGTGATTAATCATACTCCAATGTGCACATGTCCAGAAAAATACACTGGAGATCCTTTCAATAATTGTTTCCCCGAACCACAACTACCACGTAAGCTACTATTGGCATATAATTTTGCTTAAAATTCTGGACATTAAATTTCAGGATTTTAAACTATTTCATGATATTAAGAAAAATTGACAGCTAGACATTTTTTTTTTTTTAATTATAGAAAAACCGATAGTACAAGATAAGTGCAATCCTTCCCCATGTGGACCAAACGCCCAATGTCGCGATGGAATCTGTACCTGTCTGCCTGAATATAGAGGAGATCCCTACTTTAGTTGCCGCCCAGAATGTGTTCAGAATACTGATTGCCCACAAAACAGAGCTTGCATTAACAACAAATGTGCAGACCCATGTCCTGGTGTTTGTGGACAAAATGCAGACTGCCAAGTCATTAATCATATTTTGACTTGTAGCTGTATACCAAACTATGAGGGTGATCCGTTCACTGCTTGTCAACTTGTTAAGAGTAAGTCCCAAAATTAAACTTGACACGCTACTTTAAATTATTTTTTTAAATATGACTTCTGGGACAAATGGCCCCGGCAATGACTGCTTTTCAAGTGAAAAGACGTGCCCACTACGTGGCTTGAATTACTTATAAAGAAATAACTCAATACCTTCGTATTATACAGAACGTACCAACCCCTGCAACCCTTCACCCTGCGGACCCTACAGCATATGTCGAGAATTTGGTGACCAAGCTTCCTGCTCATGTATAAGTGGCTATTTCGGTACTCCACCAAGCTGCAGACCCGAGTGTGTTGCTAGCTCTGATTGTCCACAAGACAAAGCCTGTATTAACGAGAAATGTGAAAACCCATTGACGAGCGCCTGCGGGCAAAATAGTTTGTCCATCGTGCGAAATCACAATCCCATTTGCACATGTCCTCCACAATACACTGGTGATCCCTTCCTCAACTGTTTCCCCATGAGTAAGTAAACCCTTGCTAATTAAATGAATGACAATCAAGAGTTATGGTAATAAGCTTGATACAACTTAATGATTTTTTCTTTTATAAATAGCAACCCCGCCTGAAGACCCATGCAACCCCTCGCCATGTGGACCGAATACCCAATGTACGCCCTCCGCTGACAAAACACCCTTGTGCTCCTGTTTACCCATGTTCCTAGGATTTCCACCGAACTGTAGACCCGAATGCCTTGTTAACAGCGAATGTCCTAACCATCTCGCCTGTATCAGACAAAAATGTACCGATCCCTGCATAGGATCCTGCGGAACCAATGCCATTTGCCGTGCCACCTTACACCGACCCCAGTGTTCTTGTCCCCAAGGATATACAGGAAATCCAATTGCAGTTTGCTCCCAGATTCAGAGTAAGGAAACATAGAAGCTTTCCAGTTAATTCAAGCATCAACCTAATCCCTAATGCTTCTGACAAATTTGCAGCGTTTAGTTTATTTGTTTAATTTAGCTGATTTTATTGTTTCAGGGATTAATTGCGCTTCGGTGCGATCATTTTTGTACAGATTGCATGCTTAATTTATAGTTACTAGAAATATGGAATGGCTTCTAGTTTTAGTTAGATGTATATTTGATTTTTTAACTTGAAAATGTAAAGCAATGCCTACATAACTTTGCAGATTCAAGTTATATTTCAAGACTGTATTATTTAGTATAAAAAACTAGTGCTATATTTATGAATATGCATGGTGGCTTTTATTGCAATTAGAGTTGAAATAGGGTTCACGAACATTCAGAATGCTTTACTCGGTTTCAAGATTCCCTTTATATCATTTTTCCCTTGCACTTGAAGTATTTAAAGAAATTATTTTTCAATTTTGTTTTTCAACTTTTGCTTTCACGTTTCATAATGCATCACCATTGTTTTTGCACAAAATCAAATTGCTTTCACAAATCCCTTTGTAATGTTCTTGAACGTAAAAACGTGCCAAACTTATACAATTTGAAGTGCACTGTATATTTTTCGTTCACTAAGGATATTGTATAGTTTCGAACTGAGTTAAAATCCTTACCAAATACTATTATTGACATCAATTTACTGTATCGAGATTTTTTATTGTCGCCTAATGTTGAATATTTCACTATAGTAAATGGATGTCGGTATTATATTTTAGTAAGGATGCACATTTTGTCGTTTACTAAGATAATATTTTTTACTGTAGGTCCACCTCCGGATACCATCAGACCATGTGATCCATCACCCTGTGGTGTCAACGCTTTCTGCCGTGAACGTTTCAACGCAGCAGTCTGCGAATGTCAGCCCGACTACAGAGGTAACCCCTACGAAGGATGTCATCCCGAATGCCTGGTCAACAGCGACTGTCCCAAATCTCAAGCCTGCATCAGGACAAAGTGTCAAGATCCTTGCATTGGAACATGTGGCATAGGAGCTATTTGCTCTGTATCCAATCACTTCCCTGTGTGCTCCTGCCCACAACCAACGGTGGGAGATGCTTTCACCATCTGCCAATCAGAGCCAGGTAATTTAATAGCCAACGGGAAATTCTACACTGTCTTGACTACTTACAAAATTAGTCAACCTTGCTTTATCTTTTTTTTTTTCATTAATCACTGGCGGTCCCTTGACAAAACTTCCAGAAATAGAAGCTGCAAATGTGCTTCACAGGTCCTGTAAGTTTCATCGTGAAACTACCAGTGATTACCGAGGAAAAAAAATAAAAAGCATTACGCTACACATCCCTGCTGGGAGTAAACAGATAGAAATCCTATCCCTTTCTATCTCCTTCTATCTCTAAGATAGAAAGGAATAAAGATTGTTTATCCAATTCTATCTTTCACCCACACACGTCTATTTCTTTCTATCTCCATATTAATCCACATTCACGCCTATCCCCGCTTATCTCTTTCAATCCCCACTTCTCTATCTGTTTCAATCCTCACTTCTCTATCTCTTGTCTATATCTGTCTATCTCTTTCTATCTCCTTGTTAATCACAATTCGCTCCTATCTCTTTCAATCCCCACTTGTCTATTCCTTCCTATCTTTCGCCTTATTCTTGTCTATCCCTTTCTATCTCCTTGTCTATCCCTTTCTATCTCCTTGTCAATATCAACTCGCTTCTATCTCTTTCAATCTCCAGCTCTTCATCCCTTTTTGTCTCCATTTCAATCCACGCCTATATCTCTTTCAATCCGCACTTCTCTATCTCTATCTATCTCTCACTTATTGCAGTCTATCTGTTTTTATCTCCTCGTTGATCAAAATCGCTCCTATCTCTTTTAATCCTCACTTCTATATCCCTTTCTATCTTCCGTCTATTCCTGTCTATCACTTTCTATCTCCTTTTCAATTTCTTCTCAATCTCTTTCTATCTCTTTTTATCTCCTTGTCCATCACCGTTTACTCCTATCTCTTTCAATCCCCACTTCTCTACTCCTCCCCATCTCTCGCCTATTCTTTTCTATTCCTTTCTATCTTCTTGTCAATATAAATTCGCTCCCATCCCTTTTAATTCCCACATTTCTCTTCCTTACTATTTCTCGTCTATTTTCGCCTATATCTTTCTATCTTTTTGTCAATCGAAATTCACTCCTATATCTTTTAATTCCCATTTTTCTATTCTTTCTTACCTCTCGCCTATTTCCACCTATACCTTTCTATCTTCTTGTTAATCAAAATTCGCTCCCATCTCTTTTAATCACTCATTTTCTATCTACTTCTATCTCTTGTTCTATATCTATAGATATATTCTATTCTATATCCTTCTATATTCTTGTTTCTATCTTCTTGACAATCAAAATTCGCTTCTATCTCTATTAGTCTCTTATTCTATATCTCTTTCTACCCCTCGCCTATGTGTTTCAATCCCTTGATTTGTACTCCAGCCTAGTTCTAAAAGTATCTCTTTCAATTCCTTGTTTTCTGTCTCAGCTTAACTCTTTTCTATTCTCTACTTCTTATCTCCCTCGTTGGAAGTAAAAAGATAGAAAGTTTATCTATTTGAATCTTTTTCAATCTTCAGAATTGAAATAGAAAGGAAAAATGCCAATCTATTTCTATCTTTTTTAAAATCTAAAATAACCTTTTTCCTTTTGAATCTCAATATTTCTATCTTTCTGTATCCTTCGTCTATCTTTGGCAATAATTTCCTATCCTCCACTTATCTACGCCAATCTTTCCTTATTCTCGGCCTATCCACCCCAATTTTTTTTGTCCCTTTTTCAATCTGCTGCCGCGCCTATCTTTTTCCATCCCAACTAGAAATTGATTGTCCATCATGATCCCTATCCATATCAATCCTTTGTCTAATCATTAGAATCCTTACCTATCTCTTTTACAATCTAATACAACGCTTATCCTTTTCAATATCTACCATTCTATCGATATCTATCCTTGAGTAATCATTTCAATCTTTTCCTATCCCTCTTGAAGTATACTACCAAGTCTATCCATTTCAATCTTTATCATTCTATCCATGTCTATCCTTATTCTAATCATCTCAATCCTTTTCTATCCTTTTGCTTCCTCATAGAGACGATTGACCTATATGATTAATGCATTTCATTGAAAAGTAAGGAAGTTATGGTTATTTGTAATTTACACTGTGAAAAATTATTATTTAAAATAATTATTTATTTTTAAATAAAAAAATATACTAATTACTTAATGCTTCCTCTATGAGGAAGCAAATTATGTTTGCTCCTAGGAAGCAAAGTGCTCATTGAATGAGCACAAAAGTTGATACAACTTCACAGCTAGTTTACAATCTACTAGGAAGCCTATCCTTTTCAATCCATACTTTTTTTATCCACATTAATCCTTATATAATAATTTCAACCTTCTTCGATCGCTCTTGAAGTATCATTTCAATCTTTTTTTGTATACCACATATATTTTTCTATATCTATCTAATCATTTCAACGCTGTCGTGTCTCTTTTCGCAATTTGAATTTCTTTTAAAATCTAAAATCATAAAACTTATGAATTTAATTATGATTATAAGTAATATCTATGAGATAGAGCTGAGCGGATTAAAAGATCCGCTTTAGAGCTATTTTGGATGAGTGATATTGGTTCTTACAACATAACTCTTAAACCCTTCATTAGCTCAGTGGATTAAGCGCGGATATTTCAGTGTTATATGCGTTAGTCGTAAGATTAGAATAATATTTATGTACAAAATATTGTATTTATAAAATTATTACGCATGTTGAAAATATGAGAATTATAAGTTAATAAGGGAGAAATAACCTTAGGGATAGAAAGGAATTAAAATGTTTTCTGCGTAGAGATAGACTGAAAGGTAAAAAGAGATAAATATTACCAGATACAGGAATAGATTGTGGGATAGGAAGAGATAGATATTACCAGAAACAGGGATAGAATGAGGGATAGGAAAAGATAGATAACACCGGATACGGGGATACAATGGTGGATAGAAAGAGATAGCTTTTTTGGGATGCAAAATGGATACTTGAAAGAGATAGAAA
>JAUESH010000043.1:10803813-10815108 GCA_032275165.1 Synergus magnus | reverse complement strand
ATGTTGATGCTTGTAGTAAATACACTGGTATATCGAACTTGGGTTGTTGTCTACTGAAAATCTTTCTCAGCTGCTAGGGGGAGAAGATGGCGCTGCAGAAGCGGTCATACGGTCCTTAAACTGATGGCAAGCACCATCTATAGGGAAATTCCGGTTTCATACTTCTAGACCTGGCAAACTACATGAATTCACACAAACACAAATGAATTCATTCGAAATCACTTGAAATTGCTGGAATTTTCTTGAAATTTTTTGAAGTCATTGAAATCTCCTGAAGTTATTGCAATATCCTGAAATATCTTGAAGTTAGAACTAGGTGTACAATCGGTCGGTTGAGTTTTAAACCCCTAGTAATTATATTATCATCTTTTGCAGTGAAAACAATATGCAAGGATGACTCTGATTGTCCATCTCAAACAGCATGCTTCAATGGAAAGTGCATTAATCCTTGCGAGCAGGTCAGACCTTGTGGAATCAATGCAAATTGTAGAATTTCGGACGTACTGCCCATAAGATTGATGATATGTGAATGCTTACCTGGATATCGAGGATACGCAATTGAACGTTGTGATAGAGGTATTTACTATTAAATTTGCAGGCTAAAGAAAATTAATTTTTCCTTTTTTCATGAATATGTATATTTTTTTTCAGTTAAAGATTGTCCACTAGAGAAAGGTCAAATTCGAGATGAGAATGGTAACTGTGTATGTCCACCTGGTAAGGGCAAGGATAAAAACGACGTGTGTATAACTTGTCGGAAGGAAATTGGAATGAGAATTGATCTGGAAGGCAATTGCGTGTGTGCCCTTGAGAAGGGTTGGAGCTATGACGAGCATGGAAACTGTGTATGCCCAGTACAACATGGCTACACAGTAGAGAAGGACGAGTGCAAACGTAACTATTTTTCTTTACACCTTCTATTTTTTGTTAAACATCTTCAGTTTACTAAAATTCTAAAATATGATCCATAAAATAATTTCTAATGATGAACTTTGATCCTCCACAATTATTAATCCTATACGCTTAAACGCATGCCAGTGCAATCTTCCTTTCATCTTCACATTGTTAACATAACTAACCCATTTTAATACCACACAATTACAGTGAAAGCTTGCTTCAATGACGATGACTGCCCAGACGATAAAACGTGTTCATCAATGACATCCACGTGCGAAAAATGTCCCAAAGGATATCACGGTCTACATTGCACTAAGGTCATGTTTCCTAATTTAGCTGGACGTACGGACTTCCCTAAATCAGAAGTTCAGGCACATTGTCTATCTGATGGTATAGAAGTAGATATCAACTTCAGTAACAGCACAGAAGCAGATGGTTTTGATGGAGTGTTGTACGTGAAAGGTCACAGTAAAGAGGAAGAGTGTAGGAGAATTATTTCTCTAGATCGTGGCGTGACCAATCATCACTTGACTTTCAAAGTTAGATTTGGCAGTTGCGGATTAATCCACATAAATGTAAGTCTGAATTCAAGTTTGTAATAATCACTTTAGAGCGCTAAGTGGATTTCTTGACTACGATCGATTAAACATTGACTTATTTTTAGGGAGAAGCCGCATTTAAACTTATTATACAAAAACATCCAAAACTCATGACATTCAATGCACAAGCGTATGTTATTAGATGTTTGTATCAAATTGGAGAACAGAATGTAACGCTAGGATTTAATGTTTCGATGCTCACGACCGCCGGAACAATTGCAAACACCGGTCCTCCACCAACTTGTGCGATGAGAATTGTCACTCAAAATGGAGGTGATGTTCAGAACGCGGAAATAGGAGACAATCTCATGTTGCAAGTCAATGTAACGCCTTCTTGTAAGTATCAAATGTTGCCCTTATTTGATCATTTCTTGCTTAAATGATATTAGGAACGCGAAAACTGATTTTAATTTTTTCCTTCAGCAATTTACGGTGGCTTTGCACGCAACTGTGTTGCTAAAACAATCGACGATAAAAAAGAGAATGAATACATCGTTACTGATGAGAACGGGTGCGCTACTGATCCAACGATATTTGGAGAATGGGAACAAGATCCGGAAACACAAACGTTGACGGCGAGTTTCAACGCATTTAAATTCCCGAATAGCGACAATATACGCTTCCAATGCAATATTCGTGTCTGCTTTGGCAGATGCCAGCCAGTGAGTATTTTAGTACTTACACAAACTGCAATTATTTGAGACCGAATCCATTTCAAATCAGATAGGTTCTACACTTGAAGTTGCAGAATCTCTCGGGAACAAAATATGTTGTTTTTTAGAGGAAATTAGGCGATACGTATTTTTGTGATTTGTGAAAAAAAAATTTTTACAGAATTATGCGTATTTGAATTTTTGGCTTTGTTTTTCAAAAAAAAACCTAAATTTTTTTTTTAAACTTATATAACTTTTGACCTAATTGAAATATTTTAGATTTCTTTCCAGATTCTGGTAGAGTTTATCGCCTTCTTTCGAAATCCTTGAGAAAATTTTAAAAATGTTCAAAATCAATAAAATGGCGGCGGTTTTTCTAAAAATATTAAAAGTCGATTTTCTCAAAAAATCCACACTTATATTTTTTACCAATTTTTTATTCAATTTGTACTATTATGAGAAAAATACCTTATGAGTTTTATGCTGGCTAAATACCTTTTGAGGCCAGGAGAATTTTTTTCATAAAATCGAATTCTCGCATTTTTCTTACAAACAACAATAAATACGAAAAAATGTTAAGAAAATATTTTGCAAAGTTAAGAATGTTCTACAAAAAGTTCTTTTATTCATTTATGATATCTTACACCATTTCCGAGAAAAATAAAAAAATTCAATTTTCATTAACAAAAAAATTCTTTTCACTCGTGGGTTATGGAAATACCCACCATTTTTGTTCAATATTTAAGAAAAATATACGTTCGTATAAGGAAAACTTCCTGTGAGTTTTACGTGGGCCAAACAATTTTTATCGTCAGATAATTATTTGAGGGACTGAGATCAAAAGCGGACTAAAAAAATGGTGAGAGCAAAAATGGGTTAAAAAGGCTACGGACAAAAACGGATTAGAAAAGAAATTAGAAAAACGAGGATTACATGGAATATTTTAATATAACTTTATGATAGAACAACGTATTATATTCTAATATATCACTCTATCATAGATTTATATTAAAATATAGGATATAATCTTCGTTTTTCTAATTTATTTTCTAATCCGTTTTCGCCCGTAGCCTTCTTAACCCATTTTTGCTCCCACTATTTTTTTAGTCCGCTTCTGATCTCATCCCTCATTTTTCATAAATTGTTTAACTAAAAAGTTTGTAAATTTAAAATATTTAGATATATTTCACATTTATCCAGATATTTTTCAATAATCTACAAAAACTTCGTTTGACTCTCAGTTTAAAAAATAAATAATACCTGGACCTACATTTTCATGGATATGGGGATTGGATTATGGATATTTTCATAAATGGATAATAAAAATCTGAAAATGTGGACCCAGGTATTATTTATTTTTTAAACTGAGATTCAAACGAAGTTTTTGTACATTATTGAAAAATAACTGGATAAATGTGAAATACATTTAAATATATTGAAATTAAAAACTTTTTAGTCAAACAATTTCTTGTCTTTGCATAACCCACGAGTGGAGAGAATTTTTTTGTTAATGAAAATTGAATTTTTTTATTTTTCTCGGAAATGGTGCAAGATATGATAAATGAATAAAAGAACTTTTTGTAGAACTTTCTTAACTGTGCAAAATATTTTCTTAACATTTTTTCGTATCTATTGTTGTTTGCCGGAAAAATGCGAGAATTCGATTTTATGAAAAAAATTCTCCTGGCCACAAAAGTTATTTAGCCAGCATAAAACTCATAAGTTATTTTCCTCATAATAGTACAAATTAAAACAAAAAATAGGTAAAAAATATAAGTGTGGATTTTTTGAGAAAATCGACTTTTAATATTTTTAGAAAAACCGCCGTTATTTTATTAATTTTGAACATTTTTAAAATTTTCTCATGTATTTCAAAAGAAGGCGATTAAGTCTACCAGAAACTGGAAAGAAATCCAAAATATTTCAATTAGGTCAAAAGTTATACAAGTTTAAAGAAAAAATTTGGGTTTTTTTGAAAAACAAAGCCAAAAATTCAAATACGTATAACTCCGTAAAAAAATTTTTTTTCACAAATCACAAAAATACGTATCGCCTAATTTCCTCTAAAAAACAACATATTTCGTCCCCGAGAGATTCTGCAACTTCAAGTGTAGAACCTGCCTGATTTGAAATGGATTCGGTCTTTGAAATTAATTATGTAATGAGTATCTAAATTTTTTGTTCGTTTTTCCCACAGGTTAATTGTAGAGGATACAACGCTTTCGGTCGTCGACGAAGAGACGTTGAGTCTGAACCTAATGACACTGCCTTAAGTGTACGAGACGGTGGCGAAGGCCAACTTCGTGAAGAAATTACAGTAAACTCAAATACAATACGCACCGTAGAGAGGGTAGAAGCCCGATATACAGCGGATCCTACAGAATGTAAGTATAAAAAAATATTTTTCTTTTTAAGGGTGTTGGGTCAAGTTCTAGCTTTAAAATTCGATTTCTTCATTTTACTCAACAAATATTATAATTAGATATTTTTTTGCTCTGTAGCACAATTCACTTTTTAAATAGAAATATGCATACAGAACGAAAAAATGTATAATTTTAATACGTTTTTTGTAAAATGAAGAGATTGAATTTTGAAGTTAGATTTCGAATTCCTCGTTTTAAGGAAAAAACATTCAAAGTAAAAAATTTTTTGCTCTATAGGCATACTTTTATTTCTAAGAGAAGTACGTATACAGAGCGAAAAAATATTAATCATAATATTTGGTGATTAAAATGAGGAAATCAAATTTTGAAGTTAAAACTTGGTTTCAACACCCTTAAGAGGATAAGATTATCTTCTAACTGATCTTTAATTAATATATTTCAGCTCCTTCAGCTCAACGAGTGGAAGACATATGTGTTTCAATGGTCGGCTTCGTAATATCACTAGTTATTACAGCACTTCTGGCCCTAGTCGCCGTAGCAATAGCTGTTTCATGTTGGCTTTTGGCCTATCGACGCCAGCCAAAGACAGCCGGACCACTGCCACATCCACCAGAATTCCCAAATCCCTTGTTCACTACCGAATCGGTGGCTGAACCATCGCCCGACTATCATCTGTCATAAATCTCATAGCATAGTTATTTTATAATTAACATAATTTTATAGATAAATGAGAAATACATCTCAGGCCACTCGCGTCCTACTGACCAGTTTTGTATTTCTACGCATCTCCTCCATTGACTAATACTTCCTTCTCAGGGTACGATTGATCATGATGGAAAGTGGGAAAGTGTACTTGATATCGTTGAGCATTGTAGCACTTACTATTTATGGTGATGGTATTTTCCATTATCTAGGTATGCGTGAAAAAACTTTGTACTTTTGCATCTTTATTTCTTATAAGTATCGACTCTAGTCCCTGGAGGATTTGTTTTAATATATAATCAATCGCAAACTTAATTGCTGTGTAAAGTCAAACGAATTAGTCTAATATAGCTTTTTTACTTTTAGACAATTGTACATTTTTTATCTAATAAAAGGCTAATGATTTATTTCTATAAAGTCCATCCGTCCTCTCTTATTAGGATAATTGTAAATAAACTTAACTATCGCAACTTATGTAAACGTATAATAAATCGAATAATTTAAAAAATAATTTCATGGATTTATTTATTTAGTTTTTAGCCCTAGAAACTTTATTATATATTCAGCAATATATTATTTATTTTATAATTTACAAGTTATAAATAATACATTTGAAAAATTTGAGCTTTAAAATGCTAAAAAATATTGTTTTTATTATTTATTATAAATAATGTCATTTTAAATTATAGAAATGTTTATTAGACTGATATTAATGAATCTTGATAAAAATAAAAATTAAGTACATATTCTGTAAATAAAAAACATCTGAAGGGTCACGGGGAAAAATGATCATTGTACTTTTTGTAAATTATCCGATTTAAAAGTTTCGATCCTTTACAGTTTACACAGGAGTCACAAATATAAAACAAGGTAATGAATTATATATTCTTGTTCCTAAATTCCTTATTTAACAATACCAAATAGAAAAAATTTGAATCTATCAGTAATAAGCTGTAAGTAATAACAAATAATTTCTTTTTCATCAAGATTCATTAATATCAGTCTAATAAACATTTCTATAAGTTAAAATGACATTATTTATAATAAAAAATAAAAATAATATTATTTACCATTTTAAACTGCGCGCCAATAGCAACCAATCATATGCCGAGCGCGACGCATGCGCAGTAGAGTACGGGACTCCGTTTGGCCGTTTGGGGCAATGGGGTGGTCGATAGTGCACTCGACTCTCCCAAATGCCACCAAAAATAAAACAGAGGCCCTCTCAAATGCCACCAAATTCCTCACTCCTAAATGCCACCGTGCACCTAGCCTATACTGACGTATGTACATGCGCATTGTAATATTTTTTAGAATTTTAAACTGCGCGCCAAAATAGCAACCAATCAGATGCTGAGCGTAACGCATGCGCAGTTGAGTAACGAGACATAAGAGAGAGTTTCTAGAAAGTTTTGGTGGCATTTGGGAGAGAAATTTTGTGGCATTTGAGAGGTTGTGACATTTGGGGAGGTGGCATTTGGGAGAGTCGAGTGTAAAACTATTGTAGATGGCGACACGGGTCTTTTGGTGACGTTTCGCGGGAAATTCAAATCATTCTTTTTATGACTATTAAAAAAACTATGATATCAACATTTAAAATATTAAAAAAAAATTATTTTGAATGATACATTTTTTTACTAAGATTTATTAGAATTTTTATTAGATGAAAGTTTATGTTTTCTTTATGGAATGAAAAAAAAGTTTAATGTAAAAAATTTATTTGAATTTTAAAAGTAGTACACAAATTTTCAAAACGTTATTTTTTTACAATTAATTTGCGAAAATTAGACAATGCTACACATACACCAACTATTTTCGAAGAAAGTTTAACATATTCATGGCACAATTCCTCTTGTAAAATTTTGTAAGTTTTAGTTAAACCTATAGTTGTTCAATGTGAACACGTTTCGAAGAAAGTTTTCTGCCAGAAAATATAAAAAATATAACACCCTAGAAAATATATAAAATTAGTAAGCTCATTACCTATCGACTAAATCTTTTTTTTTCCAGTTGTAGGTGCTCCTCTTTGCTTCAATTCTTTTTTTAACATAGCCACTGTCCAACCAGTATAATTATTATTTTCATCCATTTTTTTTCTTCAGGATTTTACAATAATTTTTTTAAATAACATAAAGAAAAGAAAAATATATCTTTAAATTTAGCGCGAATCGTCACCAAAGTACCCGTGGCGCCATACTCTACTGCGCATGCGCCGCATCTGATTGGTTGCTATTGGCGCGCAGTTTGAAATGCTAAAAAATATTTTTTTTTTTTTTATTATAAATAATCGCGTTTTAATTTATAAAAATGTTTATTATACCGATATTAATTATTCTTGATAAAAATAAAAATTAATTAGGTGTATTATTAATAAACAATAAAAATAATATTTTTTAGCATTTCAAACTGCGCGCCAATAGCATCCAATCAGATGCAGAGCGCGACGCATGCGCAGTAGAGTACAGGGCTTCAGTTGGGGCCACTCGCAACCTAAATCTAATAGATACATAACAAGTGCATTACATTTGTTGAAAAGTGTTCAAGATTTAAAAGAATTGTTTAAAAGAAAATATGTAACAATCATTTCAATCTGATGTAATTTTCACTGAGTCATCTACATATCTAATGAGATACTAATTATTGTGTGATAATTACCTTAGTATTAAGATTAGAAAATATAATTTGAATTTCTTATTATGGCGCATGCGCACTTAAATCAAAACATTTCGTGACCTTGACTTCTCTTTTTCCGCTTGAAGCTCACGTCACGTCGTATAAGTTTGGGCTCCTTCATTTAGTAAGTAAATGTGACGAAAGCAAACATTTCTGAATGAAATGGCTAACTCTAACGGCAGAGAAAACCAAGTAAGTGGAAAAATAGTTCCTTTTCTTTACCAGATTCCATAAGTAATTAGACTTTCTTCTACAAATAGTCTTTGTACATGAAAAATCGTTCAGAAAAATGTCGAGTTTGCCACCGACCATGCCGGTAACCGGCATGGTCGCTTCGATGGTTTTCCTTAGTTATTAATTTATTCATTAAAACAAATTTTAATTGCATATGTAAAACTCATATATTTATCTATAATTGCATTTGTCTCTTTTTTAATTCTGAGAACTTTGTTAAAATTGTGTAATTGCTCGACCTGAAATTCACACGTGGTAGCTATAAGTACTTTGAGTTTTGTTTTGCTTATGGAGACTTAGTGAAAAGAATTCGACAATATTTGTATTTATTCGTTGACCTTCTGTGGTTTTATAAATAGTTTGTGATTCATAATGCAAAGTTTTTTTACATTGGAAAATTTAGGAAATCGAATATTGAAATCTAGTAATTTAGAGAAATTGTTATATCCTTGAGAACATTGTTAGAGACATCTTTTTGCCGAAAAACAAAAATTCCGGATATAAAAAAATACTGAAAAAATAATTCCCCAAAATTCAAATTACCGAAACATGCAAATTTCCGAAATTTCAGTCTCGAATAAAAATAATACAACTGAAATTGTTTTATTAACGAAATTGAAATATACGAAAAATATTTATTAATGAAAGTAGAGAATTACGGGAATTTTAAATTCCTGAAATTTCAATTTCTCGAAAATATAAAATATCCGAATTTTCAAATTCCCGAATATAGAAAATTTTTTTTGTAAATGTTTGAAAGTTTCTTACAAAACTTGTGTTCGTGTTTTTGATAACTTTTTTGTCAAAAATTTTTTATAAATATTGAAGAGAAATTTTCAACAAAATTTTTTAAAAGAACTGATGAACAAACATTTTGAAGAAAATTGAATATAAGTTGAAAATGTTGAACATTTAAAAAAGAAATTTTTTTATTTTCAGGAATTTGATTTTTCGGAATTTGAATTTCCGGGTATTTGAAATTTTCAGGAATTTAAATTTGCGAGAATATTTGAGTATTTTATATTTTTGGGAAAATGAAATTTCGGAAATTTGAAATTTCAGTAAATTTCTACTTTCGTCAATAAATATTTTCGGCATATTTGAATTTCGTTAATAAATAATAAATGAAAATTAAAACATTTTATAAAAGTTTTCGGTAGTATTATTTTTGTTCGAGAATTTGCATTTTCCGGTAATATAAATTTTGGACAATTACTTGTTCAGTATTTTTTGCATTCGGAATTTTGGTTTTTCGACAAAAAGTGGTTATCCCCATTGTTTGAATTTTGGATAGTAATTTGTAAATATTTTTTTGTAGATCCCGATCTCTTATATAATATACTAACTTTGAATTTTTTAAATTCTTGGCTCAAAAGTTTCGAATCACATCATAATTCAATCGAATACTTGATATAGAAGATACAATTTTTACTTTAGGAAGTGAACAACAACGAGATATTTCCTCTCGAAATTATTATGATGAAGCATCCGCTTCAATACACCTGGACTCTTTGGTACTTCGAACTAGACCGATCAAAACCATGGGAAGAGTGTAATCATCAGATTTCCAGTTTTAATACGGTTGAAGATTTTTGGAGGTCAATATAACGATAAAGAAAAAATTAAAAACTTTGCTACTTTTTTTACAATTAAAATCTGTACCTTATAATAGAATCACTTTTTCGGTTCTTTTTTAAATTAACTTATTTTCCATTATTTTAAATTTATTTTCAATTAAAATTAATGAAGAAATATTCTAAAGTTGATACTCAAGCTGCAAATTTTTTTTTCAGTTTGTACCATCACGTCAAATCGGTACCAGAATTAAGAATAGGCTCCGACTACAGTTTGTTCAAAGAAGGTATTCGACCGATGTGGGAGGATACTGCGAACAGAAATGGAGGAAGATGGCTCATCAATCTTGATAAGAAACAAAGATCAACTGATTTGAACAACTACTGGCTCGAGATTCTTCTTTGCATGATTGGCGAAGGGTTCGACGAATGTTCAGATGAAGTTTGCGGGGCTGTAGTCAATGTCAGGGCAAAACAAGACAAACTCGGTCTCTGGACGAAAGATGCAAATAATTCACATAGCGTCATGGAAATTGGGTAAGATCAATTTTAAAAAAAATGTATGGTCGAACTTTTTCAGTTAAAAGAAATTTACCTTTGTTCGGAGTGAAACTGTTCATATTTGAATAATTGCCGAATTATTAAAAAAATTTTTATTAATTTAAAAAATTACAGGGTGTCTACCCACTCTGGAAAACCTGGAATTGTCAGGGAATTTTTTTATACTTGGAAAAACCTGGAAATATCAGGGAAATTTTTCGAGTGTACTTATTTTTTTTTAACAAATTAAATAACCAGGGTGGTGACTTGACTAGGAAACCGAGAAGGACCTGGAAATGACTGGGAATATAATTAAAAAGCAGGGAGTTTACTTTATATCGCAGTAAAATTCAAGTTTTCATTCTTTTAATATTTATCTATACTATATGAACTGGGTTGAAGTTTCAGACGTCTAGTCTGACGATTTTTTTTACATTTATTGGAATAAAAATATCAAAAAAAAAAGTTTCCAATGTTTCCAAAACCCATCATTTTTATTTATTGACTTCTGGAAAAATTATCCGGCGTTGCCAAGGATTTTAAGAGATTTTATAAAATTAAAAGGAATTGTATAGAGATTCTACAGAATTGCAAAAGATTTTAAGGGATTTTAAGAAATTTCAAAGGATTTCAAGAGATAGGTATCATAAGATTTGAAAAATTATAAAAGGATTTCTGGAGATTTATAGTAATTTTAAGGAAGTTCAAGGGATAAAAAGATTTTAAAGGATTTAACAAAATTTCGAGTGATGCTATAAGAAATTTTGATTGATTTTAGGGATTTTTAAATGAGTTGAAATTAATTATCATTTCAACTAGTTTTTTCAGAGATTTGAAAATATTTCAAGAGATTTTAATGAGCTCCAACGGATTTGAAAATATTTTAAACGATTTTTAGACATTTACAGAAGGTTTAGAAGATTTAAAAGAATTTCAAGTACACTGGAACCCCGATCTAGTAGAGTCTAGAGATCCTCTAGGGAGAGTTGAGACAGATTTTTACTCGCATTTTGATTGGTGCTATATAACCGGAATCGGA
>JAUESH010000043.1:10774404-10803713 GCA_032275165.1 Synergus magnus | reverse complement strand
CTCCTCGCATTTTAATTGAACCCGATCCTAGGCCGGAGGCCCCGGAGGCCGGCCTAGAATCGGTGTACGAGTGTATGGACTATTTTTATATTCAATGTTCTGTAAAAGTTTGGCCTATAAATTAAACTTTTAACCAAATATTACGAAATATTTTCTTAGTTTTCGTTTGAACTCTTCCTATTTTTAAAAAGATAAAAGAAATAATTCCTTTCACGAAAACCAAACTATAAACGAGTACCTAAGCTAAAAAATAATTTTCAGATTTATTAAAAATGATAATTTACCTGGTTGCTGTATCCTCATTCCATATCAGAACGCCTCGAAATCTTGATAATCCCAATTGGCACACTTTTACACTTCACACACAATTTACACTTCACAATCTAAGAATTAATCACTTTTTCGAAAATATAACCAAATTCGTATTCGCAAAAAGGTCGAAATACAGTCGAAAGCACTTTTGAAACCTGATTATCGTTTTTCTAGACACTTCCCGCCAGAAAACTTTGCAACAAACTAACACGAAAATTCTAACCTTAAAAAAACACATTCGCGTCAAACTATTTGTCGAAGGTTTTAAGGACACTGGAGTTCCAAATTCTACTTTTTAACCACGAATTCTGTTCAATTCTATGCAAAAATAACTCACTATGAAATTATTCTCTTAAAATAAAACGCCACCACTAAACGTGAATATCCGCGACACTTGATTATCGAAAATCATCGCAAATTCACTTTAATTTCTTGTACTTTTTAGAAAATTTTGACTACCGGCAGTTCTGATATCCGACTTTTATCGAACTTGACTATAAACTGACGCGAAAATATCATTTTTTTGATCAAAAAAGTCTGAGTTAAGCGCAGAACCGTTTGGTTGCAGGATGAGAAATCAAATACTGAATTCTGAGAACTTGACAGGATTACCAACTGATGATTCGAATTCTAATTTGAATTTTTAATTTAAGCTTATTTGAATTTATGACTTGATTTTTATATCTAATTAGCAGATTAAGGAAGAGAAAATATTATAAATTCATATTTTTACATTCAACCTTATTAACAGGCGATTTAATTCACAAAAATTTGGTATTTAAGCTACATCTAAATTAACCTCAAATTTGAAGGCGTACCAATGGCGGGAATATTTAAACGTGGAAAAATCTTTTATTTATATTTCAATGATTCTAATTTAATTTCTGTTTGATTAATTTGTAGAACAAGATTCATTTTATAAAATAAATTATGCTTTTATCATTCTTCTCAATAAAAATAATGTATTTGAAAACATTTTACTTAAATTTAAATAAATAAAAATAAAAACAATAAATGAAAAAAAAAAACAATTTAAAATTGGTCTATTTATTTTTTCCATTCTTTTGTATTGTCTTAAAATATTTTCTTATATCCTTTTAAATTGATGAATGTATTTAATAATATATGATATAATCTCTAGAATTCTATCTATGAATAATATAAATAGAGAAAGAATAATGTTTAAATTTACCTCTAAAAATTATTATATTACATGATCTAAAAAAAATTTACTTATTTTTTAGAAGTTCTCCACATTCTTTTTATTGACATTTAAATTTTCATGTATGTCATATATCATTCTAATGGCAATTCAACCGCAAGTGCTTCGTAAATAGTGAACTCTCTCATTCATGATTAATTTATTAATTTGTCCTCATTTGACAATCGTCTTGTTTTTCATCAAACCTTTTTCGTCACATGTATAAATTCTTTAAAAGTCGAAATGAGAAAAATGTTCTTTAACATTTACATACAAAAAACTTTTTCTACAGATAACAAATTCTTGATTATTTTGAACATCTCTCTTCTAGTAAGACCTCTAATAATAGAAAAGTATATTTTGGTCAGCAACCTCTTCTATGTAATTCAAAGCATGCCGAATTTAACATATTTAAATCAGATTAACATCTATTTTTAAATATCAAAGCTGCTGATATTGTGCGCATTTTGTTATCAAAGTTTCCTTTGCTTTCATATAGAACAAGGCATAATTCAAATGTGATACATTATATCAAATAGGTAAAAGCGTCTTGTAAGAAAATAAATATATCCTCGAGTGCCGTGGTATACTAGCTGCACTTATACATTTATATAACGACCCGTATACATTCAGTATAGTGGCTAAAACTGTTTGTATGTCGTCTTATCGAGTTCTCTCCCACCCGGCTTCGACAATCGCATCCAAAACCTACCACCGCATCGCGATTTAGTCAGTCATGAATGAAACTTACGCACTGTACGCTGATTATCTCACTCGGTTCAAAAATGCCGGAAAATTTTTCTACATCGTTAATCCCTACGAGTATACCTTCCAATTTCCAGAAGATGTACCAGATTACCACAAACAGGTACTTTTTCCCGTTTTTCTTTCAAAGTGAATCAAAAATTATGTAAGATATGCAAGATCCATATAACAATCGTGTGATATTTCTGTAACCGTCTTGCAATTTTTAGGAGATCAAAAATAACATTCATATCTACAATATTTATAAATATTAGACACATAAAACTATATTAATTAATATTTTCTATGCAGAATCGTGTAACAGGCAATATATATCGAGAAGTAAAAATATTATGCTAATTTATACAATTTTCAAGGATATTATACCATTAGATCGCACCTCCATCATTTGTAAATATTTGAAAAGCGATTATCAGATATTCACAACAAATACAGCCTTCATGAGATGATAACATGCTTTATTGACCTAATAAGAAAGTTTGTTTTCCTTTTGTAATTCAGAACTTGCACATAAGAACTTTATATTTACCTGTTGCTTCGAAATTTTAATTATCGAAGACATTTTTTATTTCAGATTTAATTTGAATCATGATTGTGTTCTTTAGCGACGTCTGACCTAAAAAGTCCGTATCTACTGATTTGATTCCCATCTTCAAACATCCGTCCAATCTACAAATTGAAAAAAATAAATTTAGGAAATATTATTAGCAGCAGAAACATTTTTTACTGAGACTTTATTGCGAATAGAGAAGCACTATTTTTCATGAAAAAATTCACACTAAATCCCAAGGGGTCAAAATTTATCCAAAACTGGATCAAAGTATTGCACAATGGAAAAAGAATTGAAAAATTACAACTATATTTACATATTCCTATGTAGATGTCAATTTTTTTTTTTCCATTATGCAATATTTTGATCCACTTTTGGATCAAAAATTGACATCCTGGGATTTGTGTGTTTATGTAACATACCTTTTAAGGCAAGAAAATGTATTTTTTATCGAATTGAAATTCAAAAAAAAATTTACTGTGATTTTTAATTGTTTACAGATATGGTTTTCATTTTTTGTTCTCATCGCACTGGAGAACATCATATTATTTACAAAGAAGAAAAATACTTTTCGATTAAACGACCAAGTAACGTCATTGTCACATTGGATTCTGCAAGAGACTGGACGGTAAGCATAGGTAACTTTTGCACATTACTTTTTACAATTTATTACTGCTGTCATCACAAGAAAAATAATTGTTCCGAGTACACAGAAAAATACAATTTTACAAACAATAACAGGGGCATTTTCTCAATAAAATTCATCTCGATTCTTCGTCTCGCCATTTTAATTCTTTATTATACGAGATACAAAGGAAGGTACAAATAAAGCTTATGCAGATTATGCAATTTTAAATTCTTAAAATGACCCCCGGGAATTAATTCCTTGAATCACAATCTTAATGCTCAAAAAATGAATCCTTCATTGATATCCATTTCCAGAATACTTTTCCGGGGAATTGAATACTACACTTACATCCTGATATACGAAAAACATCGAGTATGGAGCCTAGCTTGGGATTCCCAATGGACATGGTACATAACTGCAATAGGGGTCGACTTCTGTTATTACTGGGTGCATCGAGCAAATCATGGTTATTTCTTATCCACTTATCATTGAATGTCTCTCACGAATTAATCCATAAAACTTCCGTTTACAGAGGTGCATATTTTATGGGCTCAGCATCAAGTTCATCACAGCAGTGAGGAATTTAATCTTGCGGTTGGTCTGCGGCAGTCTGTTTTGCAACAGTGGTGCAGCTTCGTAAGTGCAACATGCAACTCGTATTTTATTTCATTCGTTCGCGATTTGCACCCAGGTATGCGATCTGTTTTCCCATCTTAGAGTGACTTTTATATGTTTATTTTTATTTATGTAATGCAATATAACACATCCCACTCGTATCAAATATTGATTCTCATGTTTATGTGGTTTTTGATTTCAATTCTTTCATTCTTCCGTTGTATTTGGCCAGGTGGGGCAGGTGGGTATAATAACCCGGGGAAAGGGAGGAAAGGGGGAGGAGGCCCGTGTTAATACTACAGAATCCCGGGGCCCGGAAAAACTCTCAACGATCCGGTTTTTGTATTTGAACTGAACTATGCAATTCTTTTTTTTCAGATGTTCTATTTGCCTCTTGCTTTCCTGATTCCGCCCTCTCATTTTATAACACACCATCAATTGAATCTGATTTATCAACTATGGATTCACACGACTCTTATCGAAGATCTAGGGCCATTGGAATTCATATTTAATACACCAAAGCATCATCGAGTTCATCATGGTATGATAAACCAATCCAAAGAATTCTGGGTTTTATGCAGAATGTCTGCATTTTTAAATTTTTTATTTAATGATTATTTAAAGTTTCTCACTGTCTTAAAATTATGATTTAATACTAGTTGATTCAATTTCTAGGTTGCAACTTGTACTGCTTGGATAAAAATTACGGTGGGGTGCTGATAATCTGGGACAGAATTTTTGGTACATTTATGGAAGAACTGCCGAAACCGGATATTATTTTTGGATTAGTTGTCAGCCCACAGTCTTTTAACCCACTCTACTTGCAGGTGCGATTATTTAATTATTTGTGTCATGTCATTTCTAAAATATTATTACAATTCTTTCTTTTTTTTTTATTTCAGACATTTTACACAAAAGCGATGGTGGAAAAAAGCTTGAGGATGGAATCGTTAAAAGATAAACTGGCTGTTGTGTGGAAAGGTCCAAGTTGGTTGCCAGGATTACCTCGACTTGGTCTTGATGAATTCAAAATTGATGTAAGATTTAGTTAAATTAATTAATTAAGACCTTTTTATTTATTTATTTATTTATGTCGATTATGGTTTGCATTTAAAAAGAGCTGAATGATTTTAAGAAAATGAAGGGAATGAATTTGAAAAGTAATTGAGGAAGAGGATATTTTATATATTTATTATCAATCTATGTAATTGATAACAATTGATCGTTTTATCGACATCAGAAAGTTAAACGCTCTTTGCGAACAAATATGTCGATTATTCATCCAGATTCGCAATGATTGCGCTAATTTTGGATACTTTCAGAAGAGAATTTATTTGCTTTTATAGAATCGTAAATTTTTTATCAGACGTTTAATTTACATTCATTATTAATTGTCACGTTATGAGTAACACAATCTGTTTAAGTAAACCGGTTTTACTAATGCAGAGCTTTGCGAGGCAATAAAACCATATTATTGACGTCGTATGGGGATTTAATTGACAACATGCATTCGAGTGGCCTGAGTTTATTATTTTCTTTTAATATTCATAACTACAACAACTAACAGATGCTCAAAGTTAAGAATTATAAATAGCTAAGAATTTTATGGAAATTGATTATCAGGAATAAATTGTACGAGAATTAAAATATTGAACTGTATTAACTTAATAAATCAAGGACTATTGTTTATTTATTTATCATTTAAATTTTATAATTTTAACCACGTTTGCATTTTCAATTTTTTTTTTCAACCGGTTATTTAAATTTTTTTTAAATTTCAGGTTACATCGAGAATAAAGTATGATACTTGCATACCAAAGTGGCAGCAAATCTACATAATATTGCATTTTTCACTTGTCTTGTACGCACATACGCAGCTCTATGACAATCAAAGAGTAAGTAATTGGCGCAGTTTCATAACAAACAAATTTTAATTATTCAACTTTGCTATCTTCATTAAACGTTTCATATTTTTTAGATCGTAGAAAATGTTCAGGCAGCTACTTTGGTGTTAAACAATTTGTGGACTGTTACGACGATTGGCTTATTGTTCGACAAATTTAAATACGCGAGTCTATTAGAACTCGTCCGTTGCATAATTTATTTAATATTTTTTAAAAATACTTTATATTCAATATCGAATTATTATATCTCGTGCATATATTTTGGATCATGCTTCATTTGGATCCTGTACATCATATGGAACTTAAAACTTTTCTTCAACTCTGAGGATAGTTAGCACATTGATTTTTCATCCAGAATTGGAAAATTGATACTATTATTTAAGATTGAAGATACATATTTTAGTATGAAAAGTCTGAAGTCCAAGAAGTTTTCTCAGGTAGAATGTGTTCAAACCTAAAAATATTGTATATTGAAAAATAGGTACAAACTCAATTAACATCACATCGTAGGTTCCTTGTAATTAAAAATATTATAGGTGTAGCATAATATTAAACTATCACTTTTTGTTAAACTTAATAGAAATTTAGTCAAGCTCTTAATCTTGAAACAATTTTAATTCGGGTCTTTTGAAAAACATTTACAAAAATTGCATTTGCTATGGGCCTTATGATATGATCTAATAAAATGTTATATTTATATTTAAATTAGTCTTTAAATAATTCTAATTCCGAAAATCCTTTGTAAAATCAAAAGAAACTGTTGAATTTCGAGGAGGTGAAATAAAAACAAGAGTTGTTTCAAATCTTTATAAAACATGCCGTTTTAATACGTCACTATTATAATACAAGTCGAACATACAAATAGCACTTAAAATATTATTCATAAATGCAACTGAAAACATACAAAGTATGTTTAAAATCGATAAGCAATGGATAATTTGTAGCCATATGTAATAATAATTATCGTATATGCTTACTCTCATTGTTATATAATATTAAAACAGAGAAGTCTTTTATATTCCCTTACTCAATCGCGCAACAATTCTATATTACGTTTTATAACTAGCATATGATTTAACCCTCTATTGCGCGACTTTCTTTAAATATGTGCAAAGTTATAGTTGCCCATTATATCTTATAAGCAGATAATAATTAACATAGATTTTAAAATTACAAGATGGTTACAATTTTGGCACTCCTCAAAGTCTCAGGCAGTGAATTTTATAATTAATAATAATTATTCAATTTTGGTTAACATTGACGCAAATATATTTTTATTCTCTTTGAATTTTCTTATATAATGACAGCATCGTTCAATGAAATCATTTTTGTACTTAGTTTCCAAATAAAAATCATCCTCTTTAATAGATTAAGATAATTTTGCTATGCTACTGATAATTTTGCTTCAGCACGATTGTTATCATTATGATTGGACTCTTTTAGTGATTTAATTACATAAATAGTAGCTTCTTTTCATCCTAATGGACTTTTTTTCATAATTAAACAAACTGGTCTTGTCTCTCTGCTTGTATAATATAAAATCGAATTTTTGTATATCACAATGCGGTAGAGGGTTAAGCATATTTGCAACAAAAACATCTTACAATTAGTGCAATAAATAAAGACAAATATAATAAAATCTTATATATCAATCATACATTGCTCTTTTTCACGTTACATACTTCTAATCGATCCTGTTTCACATGTAAAGCTTCTTGAGTTATTATGCTATTTAATATCAAATCGTGCCAAGTGGATTTAAGCGGTCCATTTCCTGAAACAATATTTTTCATTTTTTCATTATATTAAATTATATTAAGCTAAAATTTAACATCTCAAAATTCAATCGTTTTATTTTAAAAAAGAATTGTTAAAAACAGGCATTTTTTTCTCTCTGTACGCATACTTCTACAGTCGAGCCTCTCAATAGGGCGCCTCTCGGGGGAGTAGGGGAAATTTTTCTCGGAAGCGCGCTACCCCCACCAATATCCTCCGCACATTGAAACTTTTGCCCTCTGCCTCTCAATAAGGCGCTTTTAACGCGGAGGCTAGAAGGTGGGGGTAACGTTCGAGCGCAGTTGAGGAGAAGGCGCCGTATTGAGAGGCTCGACTGTATTTTGAAAAATGAGAATCACATCGAAATTCTTCTTGAAAACTTACCCATAATACACTGGACTGTCTAAGTTCCATCAGCCGGTTTTGACTTCGTTTTTTCAGTACTTGACTTCGATGAAGTGTGTTTTGAAGAATGTTCAATTGTACTTTCTTCTGGGCGGTTGCTATTGCTCTCACTAAGTTTCAACTGTTTTTCTGATTCTAGCAGTTCATGCGCAGGAATTTCAAGGGAATCTGAAGATATCCTCCTCTCTCCATGATAACGATCAACATCCACCAACAAATCTCTCGGATCTCTCACGTTATTCAATGAGTCTGAACTCAGCGACGGGAAATCCAAGGTCGTCTTCAGTTCCAAAGAATCAGAGCTTCTACACATCAAATTATACTTCTTTTCAGCATTATCTTCCAGTTCTAATGAATCTGTACTCGTTTCCATAATATTTCCTTCCTGCGGAGCCTGAACATCATCAGTCTCAGGAATAACGTCTCCAACTTTTTCCGGTTCAATCTGTGAAATATCCTCCGTCGTATCATCCTGTCTTTCAAGTTTTTCCACATTCGCTTGAGCAATCCGAATAATCTCATCAATTTCCTTAATCCTTTTTTCATAATCATCCGAGCCTGAAGTACTCTGGTTATTCGAACCAGCAGCACTCATATCAGCTTTAGCCTTAGCTAAACTCTCTAACTTAAACTTATTTTCAGGACTCTCATGATCCAACAAGTCCTCCTCCTCTCTAGCTCTCAACTCTATCAAGTGAGCTTCTTTGCAAGCTTTCTCCAATCCCTCGAAGTCCTTCAAAGAAGACAATGACACGTCATCACCATGACCTGATCGACTGGCATATCTCCTTGGGAGACTCCCATTACTTCCAGAATCTTGGGAACCACTACTAAACTTTTTAGAACCCTCCAAAATAGCATTCTCCAAATGCTCGAATTCTTGCAGGGAACTTAAGGAGACATTGTCATGATCAGTTGGCTTGGTGAAGTACTTCCTTCCAATCAACGTATCGTAGTCTGGAGTGCTTCCGAAACTGCCCCTCATACTTCCAATACTGCCAATTGACTCCTTGTGGCTACCCATGCTACCAAATCTGCTACTCCCTTCAAAGTCAGCGATTTCTTCCTCTTTAATGTCTTCCAGAGGTCCTCGTTCATACTCGATATCATACAGTCTCGCGTCGCTTTGGAATTGCATCTCAATCCACTTCTTGCCCCCTTCGTATTGCTCCTCATCAGAATAAGATTGAGAATATTGGTCATCATTCGAAGCTTGGGGAGGACTTTCTTCGGAATCGAATTCAAATAATTCATTGTTCCTAGAAGCTTCCTTTGCTACTTCCTTCTCATCAGTCTTGTCTGCTATCAGATTTTCCACATCCCTGTCGTAATTCTTGGCTGTTGCCATCGACATCGAGCTGATTCGTATGCTTTTTCCTTCAGAGTCAAACTCCTCAGCTTCTCTCGCGACTTCTTCAATCACCACAAAATCGTCTATTATGTCTGGCTTGTCAACCAGTTCAAAGGAGTCACTATCAGGAGAATTTCTATCTTGCAAGTCTTTTTCGACGACTGTTTCAACTGATAAGCAAGATGCAGAGGAGGTGGACATGCTCGCTTGTTGAAGCCAAGTTCTTTGTGATGTCTGCATGGGCTCAAGACTCTCGTCATCAGCACCTGTGAAACTCAGTCTTTGATCTAACGAATCTGGCTCAAATGATGTCGCCTGTTCATCAAACTCATCGACAATGCCAGACGCTTCTCTAGAAATCACTTGAGTTGAGACACTTTGAATACCATCTTCATCTACTCGAGCAGTCATTATGTCCACGGATTCGAGAACTCCGAGTTTTACTTCCTTTGTTGATGTAGAGGAGTCGGTAAATGTAATCTCTTCTTTGATTTCCTCCTTAGCATCTACCCTTGGCTCTGTTTCTTCATCCATCTTTGGATCCAATTGATCATCCATTCCCTGATCTAATTTCTCTTCCATCAGGTCTATTTCATCCTCAATTCTTTGCTCCCTTCTCTCCATACTACTCTCAATCTTTTCCTCAGATGGTTTCTCCTCCGCAGAAGAAGCTTCTTCAGACATCTGCTGGAATATCATCTCGGAAGATCTTTTCATCCTGCAGGGAACATCACTCTCCAAAGTGTCAGCTGTTGTATCCGAAATAGCATCTGAAGGCAGATCTGAATGAACAATTTTTAGACCAAACTCACTTCCAATCAATGGATCTTCGTCAAGAGCTATTTCCAGATTATCGTCTATCACGTCCTTTTCATCAATTTCTGGCTCGGAGGCGACTAGTGTCTCTGACAATTCACCAGTGCTGTCTATACTTCCTAGGTGTCCTGAGCTTAAAGAATTGAGGGACTTCATCGACTCTCGTGAACTCATAGTGCTTGCAGCTGTTTGATAATCCTGAGACGTTGGACGGGAAGAAGAATGCTGGAGAGACATTAGAGCTGTTTCATATTCAGAAGCAGTGCCTGACAAAGCTGACTGGAGTACTTCAAAATCAGAAGAACTCGGTCTGCTACCACTTCCGATTTCATAATCACAAGACTGGTAGTTGCTTTCTCCAGAGCTTTCAGGTTCACTTTCAGAAATCACTTTTTTCGAAGATCTCGCAGGTTTTTGCCTTCGTCTCGGTGCAGGTTGTGGCGGCTGGAGAGAGAAACTGTCATCCTTGTTGTCCATTTCTGAACTGGACCTACTCGCTGGAACTGGAGAGCCAGAATGAGTTTCTTCAAGACTAGCGTCTCTATGGACATGGACGGGATCTTGAGTTTCAGATTGATCAGCTTCGACAAAGATCTCAGCTGTTTGCTTCTCTTCCCTGAAATCCCAGGAAGTTTCCTCACTTTTTAGGGAAACGTCTTTTTTGTCAAGTGTTGCCTCAGAATCATCTTCTTGGTCCTTCAGTGTACTTCTCCTCCTGGGTTTGATGATCGGCGATCCAGAAGCTGGAGTTGAATCCTGGTCAGAACCTTTTTCTGAAGATGGTGCCCTGTACAAGAATGGAAGTTCGTTTGGAATAGACTCGGGTTGAAGTTTAAACTGGAACTCTGAAGGTGAATCTTTGATCTGAAAAACAGTTTCGCTGTTTTCGCTCAACTCCTCTATTAAATCCTGTTTGGCGGCTTCTAGAGACTCTTTCACCTCTGCTATTTCCTTCTTCACCACTTGATCCAAAACTGTAATGGCATATCGAGCGCTCAAATCAACGCTCTGCAGGTCCTCTTTTTTAATTTTCAAGGCACTGTGGTCATGTGATGGTTTGCTTTCCCCTCTCTCGGAGACTCTCTTATGATCTTCAGCAAAAGATCTACCTTTACTGAAATCTTCTTTTCCTTTCGATTTTACCTCGCCTTTTTCATGAGGCTTTGACGGTTCTTTAGGTTGTTCCTCTTGTCGTTGTTCTGAATGTTCCTCCAATGGTTTTGCATCTCTCGATGATTCTTCCTTTAATTCTGATGGCTTCAAGTTCTCATCTCTCGCATGTTTTGAGACTTCAAATCTTTCATTCTTTGACATTTCATCCAAGAAATCACTTACAGGTGTCTTTGCTTTCCGCTCTCTTTCCAACGTATCGATCAGTTCCTGACAACTAGCTTCAAGTTTATCTTCGATCAACTCCCTCTCTAAATCTTGATCGCTGACTTTGGTGACTGTGAATTTTGACTTGACAACCACAGGTGTCTCCTTAGTAGATTTAGCGATCAACTCCTTGGACTCCATTCTCGACTCTGGTACAAATTCCATTTGCTCATCGTCCTGAGACATCGTCAGACTCTGTTGCTTGATTGTAGATTGATACTCTTCCAATTCTTTATCAAATGCCTGAGATGGTTGTAGAGGCTCAGAAATTTCAATTTTTTCGTCCCCAATCATCCAGTTAATGGGTTTAATTTCGAGGTCCTTCACTTTTGATCTCGGGGAGATCATTGGAGGACTGTGGATTTCAAAACTGTCTCCTTTTCTCGACATCATACCACCTTCTGTGTAAGATCTCATGGGCGGAAGCTCAGAAGGCAGAGAGAAGTCTATGTTCGTTTCTTCTGATACTGTACTGGGACTCATTGTTATGTCTCGATCTTCTTCCTGTCCGATTTTCTCTAACGAATCAACGGCTGCACTTTCATGCAATGAAGGAACATTGTCTTTGATGTCTTCCAATTCTTCCATATCTTGTATATACTCCAAGTCTTTTATATCTTCCAAATCTTTTATACCCTTCATATCTTTCAATTCAGAACTTCTAAAATCGTCAATTTCCAACGAAGATATGTCCATCGAATCTTGCCTCGATTGGGTTTCGTACTCAGGCTCAAGAATCTCTAAGACTCGCGCCCCAGAAATTTCGGAATATACCGTTCCTTGTTGAGTAATCTGACCTTTTGTTGGATCCTTTGTCTCTGATTCAAAAACAACTGGCGGTTTGTCAGACTCTGATTGCTTTCGTGATTTTGAGAGATCACCTTCCTGCAGATTTGCTTCCATATCTTCTAAATCAATGTGATCTGAGATACTACTCGAGCTTATAGTCACGTGGAAACGAGATGAAGATAGTCCCTCTTTGTCCTGAGGATACGAGTCTTCATCCTTGGTTAAATCCTCGCTCACACTTACACTATCGTGTGTGTAATCTTTCTCTAGAATTTCTTCCTGGATCGAAGGAGCCGACTCGAGTTCTTCTTTAGCAATCGATTTTCGCATTATGTCTTCGAACTTCCTCGTCAAATCATCAGCCAGTTGGTCATCAGAACCTTCAGACTCCATAGGTTCACCCTCAATAGGCTCAGCATCTTCGAGTTCCTTCTTCAGACTATCAGACGAAATGGATCTTTTTTCTATCTCATTTTCTATCGACTGAACAAGAGTCTCTGCGATATTTCTTGCTTCAAGTTCTGTCACTGGTGGATCGTGTGATGGAGTCGCATCTTTAAAAATACTTTTGGCATCAAAAGTTCTCGATTCTTCTTTGCGGAAATTTTCATCAGCACGCACTTGGACAATGTCTTCTTTCAAATGAAGCAAATCGCTCTCAATCTTCATGCCAACGTCAACATTACTCTCTTTGAGCTTACTCGCACCCTCCACCTCTGTTACTATTTTATCTTTATCTTCAAACAATCTGCTCTTTTGAGTTTCTGTGCTCTGAATCGTAGCTTGAGAAGCTGAAGCGTCTACAATTTGTTTATCAGCAGTGACACTTATCGAAGTTTTATGGAGAGCCGTCTGCTCAAGCTCCTTAATTTTGCTTTCCCTTTCTTCTATTATTTCATCCGGAGATTGCTTTTTAACGATCGACTCGGAAATCTTTTTCTTCTCGACATGCTCCTTCTCTTCCTCCATCAGGAATTTATCTCCGCCTTTTGAGATCTCAGAGGATTTAGTTTCCTTCTTCTCTCGTGTGGTTGAAGCCTCGTGGTCAATTCTTGATGTCACTATAGCTGTAGGCTCAATTTCTGAGGCACTCATCTCTTCGAACATCTTGATTGCATCTTGAGGATGTCCCGTAAACGTTTTCGAGAAAGTTTGAGTTTGGCTTTTCCTTTTTGATGTCGTGACTTCTTCCCTTGTCTGTTGCTCCTGACGAACGTAATCTTTCTGCACTTCTTCTTTCCTCACCTCCTTGTCTTGAACTCGTTTAGGAATTCGGGACTCAAATTCTTTCTTCTTCTCAGGTTCAATTTCAAATTTGCTTGCAGCCTCAGGACTTTTAACTTCAGATTTAGTAGAACTTTTTGAAGGAATCGACTTCTTATCTTCCTCCGGAGACTTTTCTTTCTCCATTTTGGACATCGAAACCGGAATTCTTGATTCGAACTCCTTTTTAATTTGCTTAAATTCATTTTCCTGCTTTTTTATGGATTTCGTTTCCATTAAAGTTTTAAGTTCTTCTTGTTCTTGCGTAACAGGGAAATCTTCTTCAAACGATTTCTGCCTTTGTTCCACATCTTTTTCAATCTTCTTCACTTCACTTGTCTCGGGAATTGAGGTAGATTCTTTCTCAATTTTCTCTTTAAATAAACTTTCAGCCTCGGTTTTCGAAATTAATTTCTCCTGCTTTTTCTTACCTTCCTGACTTGGCATCTTAACAGGAATTTTCGATTCTGCCTTAAAATCGTGAATTAATTCCTTCTCAACTGATTTCGTTATACCAACTTCTTTCCTCAGCACTTCTGATATTTCTTCTTTTTTAGCAATCATTTCGGCCTGTTGTACTTTTTTATTCAAACTCTCCTCACGTTCTTTTTTACCTTCGATCGAAGTTCCTTGAGATGTTTCTTGTTTCTCCAATTTAGCAAATATTTTTTCTGTACCTTTTTGCTCTTCTTTCTCCTTTTGAACTTCTTTTTCCTTTTGCGCTTCTTTTTCCTTTTGAATTTCCTTTTCTTTGAGAACTTCTTTTTCCTTTTGCGCTTCTTTTTCCTTTTGAATTTCCTTTTCTTTGAGAATTTCTTTTTCCATTTGTGCTTCTTTTTCCTTTTGAATTTCCTTTTCTTTGAGAACTTCTTTTTCCTTTTGCGCCTCTTTTTCCTTTTGAATTTCCTTTTCTTTGAGAACTTCTTTTTCCATTTGTGCTTCTTTTTCCTTTTGAATTTCCTTTTCTTTGAGAACTTCTTTTTCCTTTTGCGCTTCTTTTTCCTTTTGAATTTCCTTTTCTTTGAGAACTTCTTTTTCCATTTGTGCTTCTTTTTCCTTTTGAATTTCCTTTTCTTTTAAAACTTCTTTCTCCTGAATTTCTTTAGACTTCTCTTCTGGTTTCCTTAACTCAACTTTTTGTCCCAATTGATCAATTTGATCCACATAATTTTTTTCTAATTTCAACTCCAACTTCAAGTCCGTTTTGTCCAATTTGAAATCCAATCCACCTTGATCACTTTTACCTGGTGGTTTGCTCTTGTCCTTTTCTTTTACGGATTCCTGAGATTTTAATGGGATTTTTGCAGCGGATAATTCTTTTTGAATTTGTTCCTCGAAGTAGTGAGCCTTCTCTGCGACGGAACACTCGGAAATATCTGGAATATTCATATCCTCCATGGTCTCTGATCTTCCGGAAATAGCTGCGGTGTCTTCTTCTGAAGCTACATTCGGTATATATTCGCTATCACTCTCATTAAAGGTCAGCTGTGAGGTTCTCGAAACCTCAGACTCAGATCGCTGATAACTATCTCGTTTTCTTGTAATATCCTCCCAGAACTTGCGTTTTTCCGAATAAGTTTGCTTTTCTAAAAGCGACTCGTCTTCCTGGTCACTTACTTTATTGGGATAACTAGCATCTACAGATTCTAGGGAATAAGTCGCTTTTTGTGTAAGGGATTCGTGGTTAGTAGCGGCATCTAGAACAACCAAGAATCATACTTATATTATTTTTTATTATCACGAGAAGTTCAATACATTTTCTTACAATTGTTAAACTCTAGTCTCGCTTCAACGAAGATTTTAACGTATCGTTCAACACTTCTGTACACAACAATGTTTATATTCTAAATACTACGATAATAATCCATAAATAAGTATGTAAATAGTTATTTCTATTTTACTGTAAGACTTTATAACGTGAACGTGCTTTTACTTTATTAATATCCCATATTGCTGTCTATGATAATGTTGAGGACGGCAGTTGTGTCTGCAAGGAACAGCATATAAAATATGAATGATTAATTATTAATTATTGTACATTATTGTGACACCGTTTAATTCTCAATTTCAATTCGCACGATTCTTCAAAAATAATTTATCTATCGAAATGCTTACTTGGATTTTGTTAATAGAATGATTCTACTTTATAGAATACAGACATTCACGATCACGAGAGTTTTACAATACATATCATTATTATAAAGCAGTGCTGGGCAGCAGGTTTTTATCAATTATTTAAAATAGAAATTCTGGTCAATTTTAGTTAATTCAAATCAATTTCGATCAATTCAAAACAATTCAAAAGGAATCACAATAATTTAACAGAATTCAAAGGACGAACGAAAAAAACACGAAAGTATTCAAATACCAAAATAATTACAATTGCTGTAAAATGGAACAAACCGGTGCTGGAAAGTAAAATTTTACAGGAAAAATTAAGTTTTATATAAATGCACTTTATATTTTCATTCTAACATCCTTAAAAACAGCATAAAATAACAGCATATCTCCAGAAGATGAAATTAATTATAAAAAAAAAGTTGCCCTACTTTACACTATCGAATGTATTTCAGATTTTAAATACTTGATGCCCAACACTAAATAGACGAAATATCCTCTTGTTAGAATGACATATTTCACGTAAAATTACACTTTTGCTCATTTATACTTGTGTGAGGTCTTAGCCTAATGTCAAAGGTGCAGTTTACTAATGCAAGGTGCAAAAAGAAAATGCAACACCTTTTCTCAAGAATTTTCGAATTATTTTTCGAATTATTACGCCAATTATTTCGCAAATGAAAGAAATTTTCTTTCCGAAATTATTTCACAACACAGTATATATTTAAAGCATACACAAATCAGTTTCTCTCTCTTATTATTCCAGATCTTCCACATCGGTATGACAATCACTAATTCCATCGTCCGAGACATCTTTGACAACATTAAGCAGATTTTCCATTTTATTGACATTCGTCATGACAATCTGAGAAGCCGCCAACACATCCATATCTTCGAGATCGTCTCGAGGTCCGCAAGCACCCACAACAACATCATCTTCATCAGAAGCATCCATGTCTTCACTATCAGTAGTCGGCATTACAACAATATCTGGCGTTTCTGCATGAATCTCTGGAGTTATTGACTTGATCATTTGATTTCTCACTTCAGTCGAAAAAGGTCCATCTCCTTCCTTGGTCGTGATAGTTTCTCCATTAAATTCGGTAAAAATATCCGAACGAAGTTCCACATAAATCGGTGTCTGCTCTTCACCCTCATCATTTGATAAATCCTCCAAATCTGTTTCTCCCTGATAACTATTAAAAGCCACTGACAAACTATGTCGCTCTGATTTCTTGCTCTCTTGACCTTCAGGGTCACTCGTATAAATTTCATCAACATCAGTCAGTGTATCTACGAAGCTATTGCGTCGTTCTTTCGTTAAATAAAAATTCTCCTGATGCATCGGTACCGATTCTTGCCACTCAATTCCATCCACCATCACAGAAACAGCAGGCTGCGGCAAAATTTCCGGAACTTTGTTGGGTTTAATGGAACTCATATTTCTTGTCACTGCAGTTATAATTGACAATTCTCCCTCAGAATCAGTGTCTGAGAAATGCAGGGAAGAGTTGTTCATCATAGCATTCAATCTTCTTCGAGTTGATCTGGCCTTACGTTTCATTTTAGTACCCGTCGGATGTTCACATTTTTGAGACGGATTCAAACCATCTGCAGTGTTTTCCTTATCTTCTGATTCCGGTTCATCTTTCTCAGTCTCATTCAAGTTCTTTACTTCTAGTTTTGTTTCTTCCGTAATGCCGTTCTCATTCATTTTGACGCCTTCGTATTTTCGGTTTTTAGTCGCAAATGAAAGTTAGAAAGAAACGTAACTAATCCTGAAAGGAAAATTAATTTTGCTAAATTAATTCGAAATGAGAGAAAAAAAAAAGAAAAAGAAAACACAAATGAACATAATTGAGAAACTCACTTTGTTTTATGGATTTCACAAGTTTATTTGAACGATTTTCGAGTTTTGAAATACACTGGTCGACGGTCAATAGCAAGCTAACACCTGCTTGTCGAGGACTAAATTCATTCCTGGTCTCTGAGAATTTGTTGATAGGTTACTCTTAACTAAGTTAGAGAAGCCATACACCCTCTTAAGCCATAAGAGGATTGACTTTTTTCCTTAAGTGAAAATATAGAAAGAGAACAGTCTCGCTTCGAACGAAGATATATAAGCCTAACTAATTTCATTTAATGCTCTCTAAGCATTACTTAATACCGAGCTAGAGTTCATTGAGCAACCTTCTATGTCTGAGATTTAGCTTTTTATATTATCGATGAAATGAAGGTTGCTATTCTCGTTTTCAGTTTCGTTTTGCACCTTGCGTTACGGACAGAACTACGCACTGGATTGAAAAAGACAAATTCTCTACCTGTTTGTTCTTTTTGCAGCGTATCGGTTATAAACTTTTTCTCCGATGGTGAAGTTGACTTTGGCTCGTCGCACTTCTCTTTGTGATCCGGTATGTATTTCGATTTCAAGAGGTCCATACTCTGGCTGATCTTGTTCGAATCCTCGAAATCTATAACACAAATATCCCACGCACGATTAGATTAGAATCTACATTTACAGGCTTTATCGTACAAAATGCTCTCAAAACAGGGGAAATTGGGTGATTTTTTTACGAAAATATCTTTAGTCCGCATTTAAGTGAAATACGAGAAAAAAGGGGAATTTTCTTTAAAACAGAGCAAAAAGAAGAAGGATCAAAATTAAATGATAAAATCTTTAAATATTTCATGCATTTACTTACAATAATTCTTCAATTCTGAAACGCTTAAATATTATTTTCTATTTATGTATTTCTAATTTTGAAGTGCTACAGTTTCAATTCGGTAATTACTGGAAATAATTATAAACATATTCTAATGATATTCAAGAGACACCAACCTGGGAGCTTTTTCTTTATCACTGAATTGCTTATAGTTTCTGGAAGCACAATATTAAGCACGCAAATTGGTTGCTGAGGAGGTTCTCCCTTCGCTACTTTGGGTTCTCTCATGAAAAGCATTCTGGCCACAGGATCCAAAGTTGGATCTTTAACTTTGACATGAAACGATATCCTGTTCTGCCGGAATGATTTAAACGTAAACTTGAGCTGAACCCCAGATTTTGTGACTGGGACGAGATTTCCACTAAATTCTATATACAAATTCTTGCTGTCAAGTGCCTGGAAAAAAGAATTTTTATTGATTAAATTAATCAATTAATGAATGAGCTACGGATTCAAAATATTGTCTTTCTCTTAAATAAAAACCGACCTCCACATCACGACTTTTTACGAGTTCCATGAACTCTTCCTGCTTTTCTAAAGTGTGCATTCCATCTTTTCCGTCAGTCATGCACAAAATTCGCAAGGTTGCTTCTATCAAGTCGAATCTCTTTGAATATATCACAAAGCTGAAATGAATCATTTAATTACTTGAGATCCAATTTTTAGATGAGTTACGACAAATATTTGATGGCTCAACTTACTTTGTAATAAATGGCACGAATAATGATTCCTTGTAAAGTTCTGTGGCCATCCGAGGTACTTCGCAAACATTTCTATAATCCATTAACCAAAATCTGGCAGAAACTGTAGTCGTAAATGACACCCGATCATTCATAAATGTCAGTGGTGTTGACCCAGTGACATCTTCCCATTGAGCTTCACTAGTTCCTCCTGTACGGAATTCAAGGTTGAGTTTATAGTCTAGTTGCAAATAAATCTATAAACTTTAAACAATATCTATTGTCTCAGAGAAGTAGATTCAGATTCCACCATTTCTTCTCCAACTCACCTGCAATGCTACACAAAAGACGCAATGAAGGAGTTTCGCCTCCGTATTGATTAATCATTCCTTTATTAGCAGCTTGAGGAACTGGAATTGTGAGAGTAATTGGTTTATGAAACTTGCGTCTTCTCGGTTCTATTGTAACAACGGGAGAGACTGCAACGCTATTTCCGAGAAGCTTCGCTGTGAGATCCGCTGGTATCACGTGTGCCTGAAAAAAGTACAAAAACTTTCGTGTTCATTTTCCGATTTATATGTAACAGATAGAGAATCGATTCAATAACAATAAAATTTCTAATCTATCAAGTTTCAGAATTTTTGGCTGACTAAACATGGGCCTTTACTACTACCTCCCCACTGACTGACCAGATTGCCTTGCACTACTTTCAACAATTTGAAGGAATTGCAATGAATTTCCGGGAATTAATTTGGATTTTTAATTAATTGTCAATAAAATTTATATGGTACAAAAAATGTTAAGGGGTTTCAATAATTTGTATGCGTTTTAATGATTTATAAAAGATTTTTCAACATTTTGAGGGACCATGAAAAACTGTTTAGATCTTTTCTAGAATTTCAAACAGTTTCAATAAATTTTAAGGATTTCGAAGGAATTTCAAAACATTTCAAGATATTTCATTTACCTGCAATCCAACTATAATTTTCTTTGTCAATGCCCCTGGAGGAAATACTGCTTGGACATGATTAGCGACGCTCGAAATTAAAATTCCACCTTCTGCACCGATAACATGAACTTCCTGCTTAATTCTCGTCACGATAGCAAAGTATTGTGGGAAATTACTCGTTATGATTCGAGTTATTCTTCCTGAGTGTAATGCACTCATTTGTGAATCTGCAAATGAGAGATTATTTTCAAAAATATTTGAAATACCTATAACATTAATTCAATTTGTTAAAGCTTAAATGGTGAGCTTCGAAAAATTACCATATGGAGTGTTTAATAAAGTATCATCATTATCAAGGGAGTTGTCGTGCTCTTTCCAGTTTTCTCCATTTTCACTTCGCAATATTATAATCTCCCTGTCTTTCCCGCGAATAGCAGCGAAGTTTGGTATGTCAATAAGCACAGGCCTGTAAAAGAAATGCTGTTTTTAAAATCCTAATGAACCTTTAAAACCTAATGACCTTCATTGCGGCAAATGAAAATGAAACACCTACCCCAAAAATGAAGCACCAACTGGGCCCATTTCTATAATACGAGCAGCTAAAGCTTCTCCTTCCATCAGAGGAGGTGGATTTACTACTTTATTTGGTTTCACCAATCTGCATGTCACACGAATTGGCATCGCAGCTCTTCGAGGTGGTACAATTATGCGAATTCCACTGTGTCTGCAACCCTTCATCGTTCCTCCTCTTGCATCAACCAAAAAGCTCACCAGGAATCTAAATAGAAAAAAAAATGTCCAGAATTCGAAATATAAGTGTTGGATACAAAAAATTTCATGCAGTTACTTACGATCTGAAGTGCAGTCTTCTGGAAAAAGAAGAACCACATAATAATGTAAATTACATATTTTATTTAAAACGTTTACGAATTATTAAGAGGAGTAGGGTTGTTTCGCAATTTTAGATAAAATAAGTTTTGAATAGATAATTTTAAACTAAACTTAAACGCTTTAAAAAATTTTTTCTCTTGCGTTGGGGGCGACTGAAAATTCCCAAAAAATTAAATTCTCGACATTATAAAATTCCCGACAATATAAAATTCTCGACACTTTAAAATTTCCGACACTAGAAAATTCCCGACAGTTTATAAAATTCCCAAAATTAAAAATTCTCGACACTGGAAAATTCCCGACTGGAAATTGACGACAATATAAAATTCCCGACACTGGAATTCACTAGATAATTCCCGAAAACATCTCTAAAAAGGTTTGAAAAATATTTTCAAAAAATAGAATTTAAGAATTTTTTAAAAATTAGTATTTAAATTATTTATTTGTTAAAATAATTCTTTTCGGGAATTTTCCATTGTCGAGAATTTTCTAGTGTCGGGAATTTTACACAGGGTGGCCACAAGATTCAATTTTTCAATTTCCCTGACATTTTCCTTGACTTTCAGACAAATTTCCCTGACAGAAAAGTATTAAAAATGCGAACAAATTTTCAATAATAATCCTATTGAAGTTTTTCAACGTATAATATCACTTTACATCTTTTAAAATTAAAAATCATTTCAAATCACTTAAAATTCGTAAAAATCTCTCAAATTCACGATAACCTTGAAAAATCTCTAAAAATTCTTTGAAATTTTTTGAAATTCCTAGAAACGTCTTTAAATTACACGAAATCCCTTCAAATTTGTTAATATTCCATGAAACCGCTTAAATTTTCACTAATTCTTTTAAAATTCCTCAAAATCATTTGAAATCCTTTAAAATGTACGAAAAACTTTTAAATTACTAAAAATCTCTTAAAATTTCTGTAAACCTTTAAAATTCCTCAAAACCTTTTCAAAAATCTTTTGAAATATTTTTAAATTCCACGAGGAACTTTAAAATCCCTTATATTGCGTCAAAATCTCTTAAAATTATTGGAAACCTATTGAAATCCTTTAAAATTCGCTGAAATCTTTTGTAATTCCAAGAAACATCTTTAAATTCCTTAAAATTCCACCACAATAGCTAAAATCCCATAAAATCTCATAAATTCTTTAAAATCTATTAAAATTCTATGAAATCCTTTAGAATTTCACAAAATCTTTTACAAATCATAAAAATCTCGTGAAATCCTTTAAAATTCAATAAGGAACTTTGAAATTCCCTAAAATGCATTAAAATCTCTAAACAAAAATTCTTGAAAACAAAAATTTCACAAAATCTTTTAAAAATCAAAAATACCTTTTGAAATTTTTAATATTCCTGGAGAAATATTAAAATCCCTTTAAATCACTTAAAAAATCAAAATTTCTTAAAATTCTTACAAGCTTTTTAAAATCTTTTAAAATTTTAAAATTCCACAAGGAACTTTAAAATGCCTTAAAATTCCACTAAATTTTTCAATTATACAATTCTCTTGTAATCCCTTTAAATGTCTAGAAACCTCTTAAAATCCTTTAAAATTATTGAAAATCTCTTGAAATCATTAAAAATCCAGAGGAAAATCTCAAAGAATGCTTGGATATTCTTTATAATCCTTCGAAATCCTTGGAAAGTTTATAAAATCTGTTAAATAAACTATAAAAGCTATATATGTAATACGACAAAAATAACATAATTAGCATAAATAATGTCAATTTCTATTTTCCCTGACAACTACTCGCATTTCCCTGACATTTCCCTGACTTCTCTGACATGTGGCCACCCTTGGGAATTGTACAGGGTCGGGAATTTTATATTGTCGTCAATTTTCAGTGGGGAATTTTCCAGTGTCAGGAAATTTTATATTTCGGGAATTTTCAGTCGTTCCTTGCGATGTTTAAGAGAAAAAAAATTGTTAAAAGCGGAAGCGGGGAAAAACTTATTCAAATTGAAGTGATGTGACTAAACTAAAGTCATATCTGACTGTGGAACAACCCTATTATGAAATTCTATTAGACATACCCCAAGTTCATGTTGTCGTTACTGTCGAAATTTTCCCCCATGCAGTAATTGTTACTCTGAACAAACTGCTGCTTTTCTTCTTTAGTAACTGGAAAAATGGTAGATTAAAAATGGAATAATGAATTCTCAATTTAGAAATTATAGAAGGTAAAATAAATTACCTGGTCTGTGGACTGGATCGTCTCTAGTGACGTCGATAGGGAGTGAATCATCTCGCAGACTCTTCATCAAGTCTGCTGTCAAATATCGATAAGGTTGTTCACTTATCAGAGCGTCAGAGCCTAGAATATTATTTGAATTAATTTAAAAAGACCAATAGTCAATTAAAAATGAATTATCTATAAAATTCTTACCTCCTTCATCATCCGAATCGGACATAAAACTCGTTTCCTGCAAACTTTCGGGTGCAATCACTTTGTACTTTTCTTCCCAGTTTTTGTTATCGGGTGTTACACCATCATAAGAAAGTCCCTTTAAGACTTCCATCACAGATATGTATCCTAACTTTTGAGCGATATTTAATGCTGTTAAACCATCCTAAGAAGCCAATAAAAATTTGTATTGCTGATAACAAATAGTAAATAAAGTCATCTTTAAAGAACAAAAATGTTGAATGAAAAACTTACATTTGTACGAGCTCGATGTGAAGCATTTCCCTCTATGAGAGCAGACACAACATGAGCATGTCCTTGTTGAGCGGCTTGATGCAGTGGAGTGTACATTTGATTAGTTCTAACATCGATTTCAGCATTATGTTTCAATAAAAAGCGTATCATTGACAAATTTCCAAAGTGGGCGGCCACGTGAATCGGTCTATAACCAGTTTGTGTCTGATTTTCGATATTAGCACCATTCTTAACTAAAATTGAAGCTACTCTAATGAAATCTTCCTGGGCGCATAAATGTAATGCAGTTAGTCCATTCTGAAAAAATTTGAATTATAAATTAGATTTGATTTATTGACACCTGGCAGTTTTTATGTTATTACCTTCGCTTTATGATTAGGGTCAGCTCCATGCTCGATAAGTAGGTTTGTCATATCGTAATGTCCTTTCTGAGCGCTCAAATGCAACGGTGTGAAGCCAGCTTTCGATTCAACGTTTGCTTTCGCCCCATGTTCCAATAAAATGGAAGCTGTGTCCATCTGGAAGTAACAGAAATTTTTTTATTGAGTAATTATCTATTGAAATATATACTATACAACAAATAATTATAAATATTACCTGATTTTTTCGAGCTGCAATGTGCAAAGGCGTGTGACCATTTTGAGAAGCAAGCTGTGGAGAGGCACCCTTTTCTAACAATAATTGTGCCACATTTGGATGATCATAGTGACACGCCAAATGTAAAGGAGTGATGTTATTCTGTGAATAATTTTTATTTATTAATCTATTCAAATGAATTTATTCCTTAAAATAATTTGTTTACTCAGTTGTAGAAAACGAACCTTTCCCTGTGCATCCAGCTTACTCTCTTTTTGCATAAGAATTTTCGTTACATTTATGTTCCCATATTTAGCAGCAATATGCAGAGGTGTAAATCCATTTTTCGTTGTGGCTTTAATCGACGCCTTGTTATCTATGAGAATAGCTGCCACCTGTATGAATTCAAAGAATTGTGATTTTCGGACTTTTATACAAGTCATTCGTTTTTTAATAATTGCAGTTAATGGTAATCGTGCAGAAAAAACATATACAATATACATATAACTAAATGATCTTGAAAAACCAATCATAAAATGGCAATAATATGGCATTCTAGTTCAATTACTACTTGTATTATTAATAAAATGCCACATCTATAATCTGTAGAGAATTTAATGAAATTTGAATGAGTTAACTTTTTTTTCAACCATTTTTTCCATGCTTTGTTAGTTTGAAACTTTTTTTTAGACATATAGAGTGCTTACCTTTTAAAGAGAATGAATCAAATTGATTTTAGACAAATCGTGCACTTGATTCTAAACATTACTGTTGCAACATAAGTTTCACTAAATGTTCTAGTCATGCTACAGCTATAATTAGAAGAAACTGAAACTGACGATTAAAATAATGATCGAAAAATGATAAAAATAAGATTAAGAGGGATAATAATTATTTACATGATAAATTAGAACAATTGTAAGGTATCTTCACCGAAAGATTACACATATTTGAGGTGTAAGCTTTTTTACACTTGTATAGACACCCCTTATCATTGAACTTTTGAAGCCGTAGTAAGTAGAGACTAATCTAGGATTGGTTTCAACCGAGTTCAAGGAAATCATTTTCCATTCCTTTTAAGTCGAAGAACCCTAATTTAATCCCTAAATTCTAGTTTTAGGAATACGTGTTCCTCAAATCAATGACGCAAAAATACAAAAGCGAAAGTGTGGTGCACAAAAATTCGAATTTGTAATTCTTGAAATTTCTTTTTGGAAAACTCATTCTTCAGTTTATAAATTCATAACACACAAATTCGAATTTTCTTCTCTGCATGCTACGTCCTTGAACGAAAGTGTAACTGACTTATAACTGAAGTTTTTATTCAATAATGAACGATAAATTATAAATTGAAAATTGTGAACCGTAAATGGTAAACTGTAAATAAATAATAAATTATAAAATAAGAAAATACATAAACGAAATATAACATAAAAATTTAAATTAATTTACAAATATAACAGTACAAATATAACTATGGAAGCTTAAATTAAATATTCACGATGCCGTGTCCAAAAAAGACTCAACATATTTAATTCATTGATGTGTTCGGCTATTTCGGAGAATTCTTTGTACATTACCTCGTCCTGACCCTCCTTTGCTGCAATATGTAAAGCTGTATACATGTCCTTCGTTGTTGTGTCTACAGCAGCCCCATGTTGCAATAATAGCATTACTATGTCAACATTTCCCAATCGCGAAGCAATGTGCAATGGCGTTTGCTGTTCCTATTAAAAATGAAATATTTTTAGGTCCTTTACATGTAAATTTCATGTGAAAGTACCTAATATAACGTGGGGTACATACATAACTCTAACGAGAGGCGCGCAAAAATGTTTTTTCCGATCGAATTGGAATCACTGGCATTCAATTTACATCGAAAATGAAGAAATTATAATAAAAAGCACTTACCCTTGCACGGGCGTCAACTTTCGCGCCGTTTCTTAGCAAAATTCGAATGATATCAGTTTGATTAGCTCTAGCGGCTAAATGCAAAGGTGTTTCGCCCCTGACAGTAGGGACGTCAGGATTGGCTTCATGTTGCAGTAAAAATATGACAATATTCATACATCCCATAAAACTAGCCACATGCAACGGCGTCAATCCAGACTGTAAAAAAATCAAATATTTTTCATTGCCTATTTCATTTTCGTGTTTTGACTATACCAAAAGGCTTTTCTCAAGGTACCTTTTGCCCATGAAGGTGTAAAAAGCATTTGAATATTCTTTTCCACTTGATACATTTAGATATAACGCGAAACTTTATCCACTCCGTAACTGATACTCTACCGCAAATCTTAGTTCGGTCAGATCTTTCAAATTTAAAATTTCTCTTAGTACAAAACATAAATTAAAAATAAATAATTTACCTTCGAATGTTCTAACCAAGAAAGTAAAAAAAAAATATGTTGATATATATTGACTAACTTGATAACAATTGAAGACATAACTTATATATGATTTAGAGCCAAATTTGAAGTCTCTTAAAATTTAAACAACTAGCAACTATGATTTTTGCACTCTTTTTGCTAAAAAGATTCAGAGGATTCTAATCAATTTCAGATCAAAGGTTTTTAAAATGTTTTAAGGGATTTCAAAATGCAAAATAATTCAGAATTTTTAATTTTTGAAATATACAAACTTGTAATTTCTCATCTAATTTCAGAAATCTAAAATAAGTTTCACAAAATTCCTTCAAATTTCGTAAAATCACTTGATATTCCTTGATTTTCCTCAAAATTCCACAAAATATCGTTATATTCCTTAAAATTACTTAAAATCCCAAGAAATCCCATGAATATCGTTAAATCTTTTAAAATTACTCAAAATCCCATGAAATCTCACTAAATTCATTAAAATACCTGAAAATCGAATGAAATTTCGAAAAAAAACCTTTGAAATCTCTTAGAAGTTCCTAAAATTACTTTAAATTCCACAAAATATCGTTAAATACTTTAAAATTCCTAAAAATCCAATGAAATTTCGTAAAAACCCTTAAAATCTCTTAAAAGTTCCTAAAATTACTTTAAACTCCACAAAATATCGTTAAATACTTTAAAGTTCTTGAAAATTCAATGAAATTTCGTAAAATCCCATGAATTCCTTAAAAGTCCTTAAATTTACTTAATATCCCATAAAATATCGTAAAATCCCTTAAAATTACTTCAAATTCCAAAAAATATCGTTACATCTTTTAAAATTACTCAAAATCCCATGAAATATCACTAAATTCATTAAAATACCTGAAAATCCAATGAAATTTCGAAAAAAAAAAACCTTTGAAATCTCTTAAAAGTTCCTAAAATTACTTTAAACTCCACAAAATATCGTTAAATACTTTACAGTTCCTGAAAATTCAATAAAATTTCGCAAAATCCCATGAATCCCTTAAAAGTCCTTAAATTTACTTAATATCCCATAAAATATCGTTACATCTTTTAAAATTACTCAAAATCCCATGAAATCTCACTAAATTCATTAAAATACCTGAAAATCCAATGAAATTTCGAAAAAAAAACCTGTGAAATGTCTTAAAAGTTCCTAAAATTACTTTAAATTCCACAAAATGTCGTTAAATACTTTAAAATTTCTAAAAATCCAATGAAATTTCGTAAAATCCCATAAATCCCTGAAAAGTCCTTAAATTTACTTAGTATCCCATAAAATATCGTAAAATCCCTTAAAATTCCTTAACATTCCAAAAATATCGTTAAATCCTTTAAAATTACTTAAAATCCCATGAAATCTCGTTAAATACTTTCAAATTCCTGGCACATTCACACAATTCGCGCAATTTCCAAAAAACCAATCAGGTTTTCGACAACAATGTGTTCGACCTTTTCGAGTTATAAGATAAATGCACCAGTAATCGTCACTGCTTTAGTTATCGTCAAATGGCGAAATATTTTCTATAAAAAAAAACATTCCTGTTGCCTCCGTATGAAAAAATATGCTTTTTAGCAAGTTTAAATATCCTGTCATCGAATTAACGATTCGATTACTGAAACAGCCACTTTTTTGTCCCTGACGATAACTAACGCATTTGCATCATTTGAATTTTAATAGTGAATATAAATTAAATTTAATTAAATATCATATTAAGCAAACCAAATTATATTTTTTAAACTATACTCTGATCACTTCAATAATTTACGAAAATCGAAATCGTCTTTAACAGGATATTATAAGCATTTGAAATCATTCATTTTGCTTAAGGTGACGATTACTGGTACATTTACCTTATGGTAACACCATTTTTTTTTAGATATAGGCTCCTGGCGAGAAAGGGCTAAAATATTTGTGCAAAATTGAAGATTAAAAATAATACCAATAAATAAAATCGAAATTTTAAGATGCTTACCTCGGTAGTTGACTCGATGGATGCGCCATGCTTTAACAGAAGTTCCACTACCTTTATCCTATTCTTTTTGCATGCGATGTGCAAAGGCGTGAAGCCATTTAAGGCTCGAGCGTTTGGATCTGCCTTCCTGTCCAACAGCAATTTGGCTACTCGAACATGTCCACAATGAGCCGCCACGTGTAGAGAAGTTAAATAGTCGATTGTTACTTCGTCGACTGGTGCTCGATGGTATAACAAAACTCTTGCAGCATCCACATGATCTCCCTGTGATGCCATGTGCAGAGGTGCTAATCCATTCTAAAAAAAAAATAAAAGAATTTAATGGTTTTACAATGTTACAGGAATCTGAAGCAATTCTGCAATTCTTGAACGAATGTTATAGAACTGTGACCCATTGACGCATCTCAGAGTTCTAGAACTCAGTTGTAACTCAACCTAACTCAGTTGTAACAATCTTCTCTAATTTTGATCTTTTTTAACTTTGATCTTTTTCTTACAGACCAGTTCTGCCTGTACACTGAAAAAAAGGTTTGGTCCGGACAACAAAATAATTTTGTTGGTATTTGTGCAACAAAATTTTTTTGTTGG
>JAUESH010000043.1:10754205-10769040 GCA_032275165.1 Synergus magnus | reverse complement strand
TTAGGATGAATATCTAGATGTTTAGGATGAATATCTAGATATTTAGGATGAATATATTTGTAATTCAATTTTTTGACAATCTAGATGTTAAGTTTGAATATCCATTTTTCTCCGTGTACATTTTTGGTTTTCAGTGCTAAGGACAATAATAATGAAGTACATATAAGAATAAATTGTAATTGCATTGCATTGCATTATTGCATAAATTACCTAAAGAGGCTATGTGCAATGCGGTATTTCCCTTCTTCGTTGCAGCATCGACTTTTGCACCCCTCTTTAGAAGTTCTGTCACTATTTCCACATGGCCATCCTTTGACGCCAAATGCAGCGCATTCAAATCATTCTGAAAGACGCACAATTATCGATTTATCATTCTCATCTTATTGGATTGCTTTATATCTATGAGATCACTAATTAATAATATTAATGACCTACCGAATTAGCTGTATTAATGTCTAGGTCGGTGTCAAGGTATTCGATCACCTTTTCGAGATTGCCAGACCGAGCAGCCCGAAGAAACGCTGTCGTGTCGTCAGTCTATGAAAGTGCAAACATAAATCATTTACTGCGATTAGACCAAATCTAAACAAAAATAAATGTTGAGAATTTATTATAATTATGTTAATAGGAATACAAAAAGTAAAATAGATTAAAACCCGTGTAATTGCGCTTAGAAGATTCCTTAATGCGTTCTTCTTCTGATTGTTGCATATAGACTTGATTAAGTATGTATATATTATTTTCAACTTTTCTTAGTGAGACTAAAATCGCAGATTATCGAATTTGGCAACATCTAGGCGAATGACGTCATATTTAATCAGGAGAAAAAGGGGAGGGCAGATGATGTGGAAAAGACAAAAGTCTGTACTTTATTTTATGTTATGATGTTATATTACCATATATAATCTTTTTTATTATGACTTGGGGCGAGTTGGGGTTTTATTTGGATACACAGAAATTTTGTTGAAATAATTAAAAATGTGTTGGGATAACAAAAAAATTTCGTTGATTTTATATAGCATCCAAAGCAAAGAATGTAGAATTAATAAAAAGTAATTAGTGCAAACAGGCTGTAGAAAATTGTATAATGCTTCTTAAAGGCCATTTCTCAAATCGCAAAATGTATAATGATATAATCTAAATCTTTTAAATATCTATTCCTACAAGTGGGTAAAATAGGTTAACGTAGATGTATTTTAACACGCAAGATAGTAATTGCATCGTAATAGCACGCTATTTTCATTAGCCTTTCACGTACCCCCGTATTGCTTTCATTTCTTTTTTGAAAAACATATTTAAAAAAAAATAGGGGGTTGCGGCATTTTTTCTTCTAGATTCTAGACAAAGCTTGTGATTTCCGCGTGCGTCGTAAATATTGGTGACCGTAAGGGATGAATCACTTTTATAGTTCTCTTTGTATTCAACTAAAGGAGCATGCGCGAAATAACTAGAATATACGGATTTCGCGCATTAATGGTCAAAAAGCGTGTTCTTTTCTTTTTTTTTATCGGCGATATTAACTTTGACCGGTTTATAAAATAAAATATATTTATACAAAACTATTTCGTAAAAATAAGCGAATATCTTGCAATCTAAATGGCCCCGCTGATCTTACAATCATTTCTAACTTGTGATAGTCTCAAAGATATTATGACAAAAAAAAAAAAGATAAAGAATATAGAAAATATTTGTATAACGTTCTTACAATTCACAAACAAACTCTAAAATACTCTGCGTATTTTTCCAAAAAATGGTGACAATTCCGTAAGTTGAAATTGTCTACAAGGTTCCCGAGCTACAAGACGAATAATTAATTTTTATTAATTATCCTAACGATTTTAAATTGCCCCCCTCCTATACATTTTCAATCTTCGCATATCTTCCTACAAATTACTTCACTTTTAAACTACAAAATTAGTCAAACTAAAATCTCCAATCCACAAACGAACTCTGTCCCTCCAAGCGCAAATCGAATATCGGCTCACTATCGATAAAGCTTTTCATCCCTTCTGCGAAACAAATTCCCATGAATGCATATTCGATAGGTTTACTTTTAATAAGGTGGAATTTGTAATTTAGGGAAGGGGGTAAGATATTTGAACGGGAATGGTTGAAAAAGAAAAGTTGGGGAACAATTTGAGTATGAAGTGTCCTTCCGCCTCCGGGTGTCTCTCTCGGAAGTAATGTATAGGGTATATAGAGAACCACCATTCGTTGTTCCAACCCCAATTCGATCGGCGGTGGTGGCGGCCGGCTAGCCAAGAGCCTTGAATTTTAAATGAATAGGAATTACGATACCTGGCTAGTACTGTCCGTCACCATCGTGACTTCCGGCGAGTCCAGATTCGCGGATCACCGAACTCTCGGCTTTCCTCCCTTGCCGAATTTTTAACACAATTTTTTTTGAGAAAAGCGCTTAAGCACCATTCGCGACACCGGTTTTACGCGATGAACACAACAGTTGGAGGCAGGAGCCGCCCCGTCAAGAATTCAGGGCGCAGACTCGAGGGGCAACGATTGCGCAAGAAGTGCGGGGGTTGCTTTGCTCTAGTCGCTTTCAAGTAATCGAAGCGACTCGCCTGATATGAAAAAAGACACCCTACCATAAGTCTCTTTCAACTTTTCGGAAAATAGTTTGTTTTGGACTAATTCCAATTCAAAAATTGAGGAAAGTCTGATACGAATAAATCAAACCCTTAAGGGCATGTGATACTTTACCATAAAAGCAATTTAGTTTCGCCAACTTTACGTTCGCAATAATAAATATATTTGTCACTAAAACTGGGCCACTTACCTTCGTTTCATGCAGACGGAGGTAAATAGCCTAGTTATAGTGAAAAAGATTTATTATTGTGAACGTAATGTTGGCGAAATTAAAACTCTTATGGTAATTACTCATACCCTTAAGCTTGTTACACCCTTAATGATGGTCCAAAAAATCATTTTTAGATGTTTTTTCGCCTTTTCCCTCAGAAATTGAGGACCCGGATCGAGAAACCGGTTGCCAGAGTATTCTTCAGGGGATGGCCCACTCAATATGAGTTCAAAAAATATCCGGAAAATTTATTTGCTTCCTTTATAAATTTTGAAAATATTCTTTTTAACTTTAGACCTGAAATTACTTCAATAACAATTCAAGCTTTTAACCTGGAAAAGTACCCTTAATATTAGAAAATTTTCAATGATTAAATCAGTATAACACTTATAATAATAAATAATATTCATTTTGATCATTAATTTAGTGAAATTTTTAGTCTAAAATGACTAACAAGTCAAAAAATGTTATACTATAGCAAATTAATAGCAAATTGAATTAATAGCATTGCGAAATACATAATGTGGGATTTGGGAAAGTTTCTTGCAGTCTTCGCAACTTTAAGGAAACTACTCAAGTTTTCACATAAATGTGGACGTTTTCTAGATAAGAAAACATGTAGTATGCATTCTGAATTACGAGAGAATTTCAAAATTTTGGATCTCTAGAAGAATACAGCGATTGCAATAATGAGAAATAAATAAAGATATAATAAAATATTATAATAGTTAAAATTGTCACAAGAAATGTCTACTTTCGAGTGATCTCATTTACATTTGCCGGCAGAGGGTAGTTTTACGTTAAAACTGTCACCCTTACCGACACATCAGGAACGTCTTACATGATAAATCCCTATTTCCTACCAATTTCTAATTATACATAACTTGAATTTATTTTTTTTATTCTAAGCGAAGGTATAGAATTTTACTTCATATTAAAAAATTCTCCATTTAGCTATAATATTTTACATTAAATTATACAGGTATAAAATAAATAAAATTAAATATAGTACTATAATAAATAATATAATATATTAAATCAAATTTAAATTAATATATCCTACGATTCAATCTACAATAATATATATGTTCTTTAAAAATAATTATAACTATTTCGCATATATTGAATACTAAAAGAACTTGAAGATAAATGTTTTGAAGTAATAATAATAATAATAATAATAATAATAATAATAATAATATAGAATTTCAAAGAAAATATTACTTTCGTATACAATTTTTATGGATCATCTCTAGTCTACGCCCCTGTTTTCGATCAATATGACCCGAGATATACGAGCAACGTGAGTTTGGCGCCGTAAGACTATATTTTTGGGCGCATAACTCCCGAGCACGTGTCTCTAGAGAGTCTTATATAAAAAAGTGTCTTATTTAAGTTTTTTTTTTATAAACGTTTAATTAAATTTTTTCCATTTTTTAACAATGCACACATGATAGAAAACTGGCAGTAAGGAACTTATAGAAAAACATATGATTTTATGTTTCTGTACTTATCTATTTAAAAACCGATTTTTTAGACAATGCATATTAAATTTGAGATTTGAGTCTTCTCTTCAATTTTGATTAAAAAACGCAGCTGAGGTTAAAAGACCTTTCACTGCGTCAACCCTGAACCCTAGAAGTTTATACGTGCAAGTGCGAAGCACCCCAGTATGAAGAATACATGAGCCTTTTCTTCTCCAGGATATGGATAGACCACCCCGTTCTATATACTCTTTGTGGGGTGTGCAATTAACTTCAGCACCATTGCACAAAAACTCATCCACTCGCAATAATCGACCATGCGGCGAGACTACGTAAAGTTGCATAAAATTATGTCAAAATCATCTTATTCTAAAATGTAGATCATAGTCTATTTACATTAAAATATCAACAAAATCAACAGTGACCTTTCTTTTGACGAAAAATAAAAATTGTAAAATTCAGAACCACTTTCCTTTCAGTTTTTAAATTAAGGATAGTGATATTTCTGATTCTTAAAAAAAAAATAGAAATCGATTTGTGGATTTAAAAAGGGAAAAATTGGGCAATATAAATATTACTTTCGAAAAATTGATACAACCGATTTTTCGGGTCATTTTTTTAAATGGACGTCAACTTCCAGAAACTTATGAAAAAAAGATTTTTTATCCTATCTTAAAAAAGTGATGTTACCAATATATCGAACACATTGTTGTCGAAAAGCTGATTAGTTTAGAAATTGCGCGAATTGTGTGAATATACCGAAATTGAAAACTATTTTCAGATTGTTTTCGTTGTCAAAACGATTGCTGTCACGGTATTTTAAGGAATTTTATGAAATTTATTGTGATTTTCACAAATTTTAAGGGATTTCACCAGTTATTGGGGTTTTATAGAATCTTAAGAAATTTAAAGGGTTTGGCGAGATTTAATTAAATTTTCAGAAATGTTGAAGTATTTAACGAAATTTAAAGGAATTTTGTGAGATTTCATGGGATTTTCAATAATTTTAAGGGATATGAGATTCTATGGGATTATAAAGTAATTTTAAGGGATTTGACGATATTTTGTGGAATTTTAAGTAGTTTGAAGAACTTTTAATAAAAGTTTAAAGGAAGGAGGATGAGTTAAAAGGAGAAGAGATTTTAAGGCATTTTAGGAAATTTTATTGGATTTTCAGGTATTTTAAGAGATTTAATGAGATTTCATGGAATTTTGAATATTGAAAAGGGTTTTACCAAAATTGATTGATATTTTAGAGATATTAAGTGATTTCACGGTATTTCCAGGAATTTTATGAAACTCAAAGGGATTTAAAAATATTTTATATTTAATTTTAGGGACTTTTAAGGGATTTTACGATATTTTAAGTAATTTTTAAAGATTTTATGTTATTTCATAGGATATTAAGTTATTTTAAGGACTTAAGGTGATTTCAAGGGATTTACAAGATTTTATGGGATTTTAAGGAACTTTATGAGATTTGATGACACTGGGGGATTCTAAGTAATTTTAAGGATTTTTATTTCCAGAAATTTGAAGGGATTTGGTGAAATTTCATTGAATTTTCAAGAATTTCAATGTGAACGAGATTTTAAGAGATTTAATGAGACTTCAAGGTATTTTGAGTAATATTAACTAATTTTAAGGAATATCAAGTAATTTTACGAAATTTAAAGGAGGTGCACCAGATTTGAATGGATATTAAAAGGATCTTAAGGAATTCTATGAAACTTATAGACATTCCTGAAATTAGACAAAGAATCACAAGTTTCTATATTTCAAAAATTTCAAATTCTCAATTATTTTTTATACTTTTGAAATCCCTTAAAAAATTTTAAAATCCTTTGATTTGGAATTTTTTTGAATCCTCTGAATCTTTTTACCAAAAGGTTTACAAAAACGAGAAATTAATCGCGAGCAGAGCGCGCGGATCATAGTTGCTAAAATGCTTAAAAGATACAGAAACAAAGTTTGTGACATAAAAAAAAATGAATTCAATTCGAAACTAAATAAGAATTGTCAGTGTGCGTAAAGTAAACTTTTCAAGTTCATTACCGTCAGGTGAATTGAGAATTTGTAGGTCACTTCAGACAATCCACGTGAGAATGAAGCTTCAACAAGATTTTATCTATTAATAGTGCAGTCTCTTAACTGGGGTGTCTCGAATACTTAAGCAAAATTTGTAGTCTGTGAAACTATGACAAAAGATTTGAATATAGCTTCACAGCACATTATTTTGACAGTGAGCATAGTCTGCATGCAGTTAATATAAAAATTAAAGTTCCCCTTAAAAACTGTAAGTAATATGATGTAGTGAATATTGAGCATAAAAGATAATCAGCACCATTCGAAATTTGACGAAATCAAAAACTGTTTAGAGAACTATTATTTCGAAGAGAAGGAAATGATGGGAATAAATGCAACAATCAATAACAAAAGTGATGAATTGTTCATGATGATTGAACTTGTGAAAAATGAGATATTATTAATTAAAATTTTACCTCGAGTTTTATGATCGGTGGAAAAGTGGCCTCTGTGGTCATTCCTAAATAATAAAGTGTGAACAACGGTTGATGGACGTCGTGTAAACGCATGCATGTTTTGCAAACTCTATGACCTATGCTGAAGATATAGGTCCACGTGTATTTATAGTTTTATATATTAGCTCTCCTCTCTTGTTAATTTTGAGATACACCCTGCGAGTGGTCACATGTATTTGTATATTTTTCTTTTAATAATGGATTTTTTTAAGTGTAGGTGTCTGATTGTAAAAAAGGACGATTGTTTTAATAGAAGAAAGAATATTTTTTAAAAAACTAAGAAACAGTGCTATAAAAACAACAAAAAGAAAGTGTAAAAAATTGAAAAGGTTTTCTAACAAAGTTTCGCTAGTGAATTAATTGTGAGAAATTCAATATTCATTGGGAAAAAATGATGTTTTGAAAAAAATAAAAATTCTTTGATTACACTTTATTTGTTTTAAACAAATACACTTCATACAAACAACCAAAATTTTTATTTATTTATTTTTAAAAAATTGTTATCGATAGTAAAGATTTTGATTTACCATTGAAACCAATGGAAGATTTAAAATATTTTCAATTGTTGTGCCAATATTAAAAAATTCTAACAAATTAGTTTCAGAATTCCGAAGAATATTATAGCTTGAGTTAATTATAGTAAATATAATGTACAAACTGAATATTTTAGCATAAAACGCATAAAACTTCATGCACGTCTGAACTAGTACATTTGCTTTTAAAATTTCCCGCGCATTTCTTCGAATCAGCGAGGGAAGTTTTAAAAGCAAATAGAAACTAAATGTCTACATTATTAAAACTTATCAAATTTTTTATTTTCTCTACTATTTATTAAATTTTTATTTGAATACAACTGAATATTTTATGTTGATTTTTATTTTAATAAAATTGATTTTAGAATAGAATTCTTCAAAATTAAAATTTTTAAATCGAAATACGTGTTAATGATTATTAATTGGATATTTTTAATTTTTGATTAAAAGATTTTATTGCGAAAAATTCGAATTTCGTGTTTTCTGAACGGAAACGGAAGTTAATATGACATCTGTTATCTTTTCTCGGAACTATCATTAGAAGTGATTTTTCCAATCATGTTATCAACACAATTTTGTTATGGGTGGTGTTTTTTATTAAATGTCAAATTCATATGTTTTGAAAGTGAACGAAACCTTGGAAACTAAGTTATTAATAACTAAAAGACAATATAATGGGTGACTACAATATACCAATAATCGAACCTACAATCGATTATACCAAGGTCGTGCATATTTTATTTGTAAATTTTTATCATTCGTTTATAAAAGATTTATTACATTAATATTATTTTTAACAATTAATATTTTTAATTTCAGGTTCCACCGATCAATCAGAAGAGGACAATTACTTTTATTAATCACTTCATAGTCCACACAGTTACTTTTCTTAATAAATTTGCTTTGACATGTGAAGAAAAACTTTTTGAGTTTGAAAATAAGTTGCAGAGAGTACAAGCTTCACTAGAAATTCTCGAATCTCGGGTAATATAATTTTTTTAAATCAAAGCCATTTGTTGAATGTACTCAAAACAAGCATAAACGAAGAAAGCATGTTATTTTTAATTGAATGTTAAAATATAAAGATGATAAATAATAAGAAACTCCACCATATAATTTTCATTAAAAAAAAAAATTATTATTTTTAGTTATTGTCGATACCAGGCCTAGAAATAGAGATAAAAACTGAAGACCAAAATCAGAAAGAAAAAGAGGAAGTAAAAGAAGTAAATTCAATCAAACCTGAGGAATCTGTGAAAGAGGGAAAAGATGAACCAGACAATGAAGTTCCTTCAGAAACTAAAAATGAAGAGATCGAACCTGAACCCCAACCTGAAACTCAACCAATAAGCAGTGATCCAATGTACCAAAAATATTTCAAAATGCTGCACTTCGGAGTTCCAAAACCTGCTGTTAAATTAAAAATGGAACAAGAAGGACTGGATTCTTCAGTATTAGAGTAAGTTTAAAAGTATAATTTTCAATTTAAATAAAAGACCGAACGTCTACATATTTTTTTTAATAGTTACTGATTTTCAAAGATAATATTTAGTACTCTTATTTTTAACAGCAACGCTCAACATTAGTTGCGATGGTGAAATCTGATTCAAATGCGAATAGTTGACTGATCTTGAGACTGGTTCAATTTTATAAGCGCATGTATCTATTTTTTGTTATGAGGTCTGTTTAAATAAAAAAATGATTTTAAAAATCACAAGATTTTTTTATTTTTATAATTACAATAAGAAGATAAAGACGAGATTAGTTTAGAACTGGATCATCTGGCCCTGAAACAAAAAAAAAGTTACAATTATTCAGATATAGAATATATTTTTATTTGTTCTTAGTTTAAAATGTTAAATTATTTTTATCATGCATTATATTAATTATTTCGAGTTATTTAGGTCTCTCCAAAGATTTTAACATTCAATAAAATTAAATTTATTTATCCTACTTTAGGATGAAATTATTTTCAGGAGTAAACATTGTATGAATTAAAATTAATTAATTATAGATGAATTTATTTATAAGTTACCTTTCTCTTCTTGTCACCTCCAAGTTCGAAATGCTTGCAACGCTTCAGAGGAATTTGTTTCCTGTATTTGCACTCAGTGCATTCCATCCTCAGTACGATTTTCTTGGTGGTCTTGGCCTGAAATAAGCAAGCAAGATTTTTTTTAAACCTTCGAACGAGAAACGATTTTATATAAAAGAATTTCTAAAAAGCTACACTATTAAGAGCCAAATATATTCAAAGGAGTCAAAATAGAAATCAAGAAATACTCCTTTTAAAATTCCAATAATAATGAAAATGTTCAAAATACAATAGGAAAGAGATTAACAAGTTTTTCTTAAAAAATTAAAATTCAACACATAAATTAAGAATCTTTTTACCTAAAATTCATACATTTTGAGAATTCTAATTTCTAAAACACATGCATGTGGTAATTTCTCTAGCAATACTGAACTGATTCACCTGATTCTTAGTTTAATAATTCAAATTTTAGACTAAAAAAAAATAAAACTTGTCTTACCTTCTTCCTGAAGATGGGCTTAGTCTGACCTCCGAAACCTTGTTGTTTACGGTCGTAACGTCTTCTACCCTGGGAAGCATGCCTTTCCTTACTCTTTTTGTACTGAGTAACTTTGTGTGGCTTGTGTACCTTGCATTTCTTGCAAAAAGTGCGCCTCTGTTTCGGTACGTTCACCTAAAATAAAAAATTCATGTATTAAGAACTGCTACCTCGAATTCACAAATGTATTAACACACATTTCAAATAAATTCACTAAAATTTAGACAAACCCAAGACTTAAATAATAAAAGGACTGAAGTCAAAGTTAAATAAATAATTCTTTATCTAAAAACACTGTTTCAATACTGCAATATTAATTAAAACAGAACAGATATCAACTTCAAATTCGCGATTGTGATCAATTAAAACATAACCTTTAAAAATACAGATCTTTACCATTTTTTCTCAGAATTAAATTTATGCTTTTTTAAGTTTTTAATTTCCAAGAAACATTCGATTAATTAAACAAATTTAATTGCTTCTGGGATTTAATTTTACTTATAGGTTATGTTTTCGGTGTCATGTCAGGCAAACGTGATATTTTTCCTATTATCCAGATAGAAAAAATAGGCAGATATTCTTCGAACAACATATTTCCCGATATGGAAAATTGATTTTGCAGGCAAAAATTAATTAGGATCGCGCTAATAACCACAGATTAAAATATATTCTCCGTAATAGAATTTCACCTACCATTGTGAATGTTTGGAAAGAAGGTCGAGTCAAAGAACACCGGAAATTAGAACTTGGAACGAATAACGCGCATGCGCGATTTTCGGAAATGATACTCGAAATTTGTATTTTATTTCGTGCTTATTTCTATGTTTTCAAATTCCTCTATTGTCTTTAAAGCTCCCATTAATTAGAAAATTAACTCAAAAAGTCGGATTCAATCATTAAAAATTCGAAAATCTGTCCGAAAGTTCTATTCTAGGTTAGGAAAGTCTTTTGAAATTTAATCGAAATAACCTCCAACAACGCCATTATTAACAAGAATCAACTTAGCCATTTTAATCAATAGAAAACAAAATATGCAACACACTCTTTTTTTAATGCGTTATTTATGGAAAGACGCAATAATAACAATTACTTTTCTAAGAGAGCATCTTGAAACTCAGATGGAATTTTAGTTGTAGCTTTTTCGAATTTCTGCATCCAGTTTTTCAGGATTTTTGAAAATAAAAGAAAATACAATTATACAAAGAGAAAAACTTTTTGTATTTTTTTTTATTTCAGCAGGCGTTTGCAACATAACTCGAATCTGAAAAGCTTTGGACCGACGCCTAAAATTAATCTAAAAAAAGTTACACTTTTCGCCTTAAATTTAAAATCCCGCATTATTGAAATATCGGGGATGAAAAATCGAATTTAAAATTGACCTAATGAGCAAGAAATTTATCGATTTTCCATCTACTGAGTAATTACGTCAACGATTTGCAGGGTCTGTGGCCTGAGCTTATTTGAATTGAGCGACATAATCTCGAACCAGACGCCACTTGGAGGCCACGTACTCTCGAACCCCTCGTCCATTTTAGAAAATAGTCTTCCATATAGAAATCAAAGACGCTTTAGGGATAAAAACTATCTTAAAACTCATGAAATATTAAAAGAGATCAAATTATTCTTAATCGGCAGCAGTGGCTCAATTATAAGTAGCAAAAGATATTGGACCAATCAGGAAATTATCGAGTCTCAAACACGCGCCATCTTAATTTTTGAACAAAGCGAGGTTGAACGAATGAACGTGCGTCAAAAGCAAGAAGATCACGGTTGAGCAGGTAAAATACTCGTAGTAAAGCACGCAGTCTTCTACAGTTATTTACTATGTACTGTACGGATTTTACGTTCGTAGTCTTTAAAAATAAGGAAATTATCTTGTATATAAAAATGGTCAAGGTCAGATACTCAGCACACGAATTAAGTACCTAAAATGTTTACTTAGGAATAATATTTTATTTTCTGATAACATTAAAACGCATCAGCGAATCCATCCCGAATTCTTTCAAAAAAATTTTTTAAATTTACACCCAGAAAAATACATCTTACTGGCAATATGAAAAAATAGATATGATAGTTTTAGAAAATAAATATTACGAAAATATTATTTTGTTAGAAGTAGGATATTACAGCTGGGAAAAATCTGCCAATTTAATGGAATAAAATTGCTAGACATCCTGAAAGTTTTAGTTAATTTTAATAAAAGAGAGGTTATGTTTCCATTCTGAGGTCCTCCATAATTTATGTCTAATTTACTGGTTTTTAACTAGTTTTACGTAATTTATGTAAGCGACGTTAGCTTGTGTATTTTACGTAAAGAACCTCAAGTTCTGATGAAGTACCCCAGCCCTGAGAAGACCGGATAGCAGTGCAGTCCGTGCTCTTCACTTGTGACTCGTTCTCCTTTTCTCTTTCTAGCATTCTCTTCTCCCACTTGTTTCTCTCTCACACTTCCCCTTCCCTCGCTTCTCATCTGACGACGCTGCTCTCTCGAGCATTTTGCCGGAAACCGACGCCGCGCGACGACACAGAGTTTATTGTGACTGCAGACCGTGCACACCTCTCACCTTGTTTCTTCATCGCAAGTCAGGAGACACGCAGGCATTTCCCTTCATTCTTTCCAAGCAAACCACACATCATGAGTACCAAGGAAAACAACGAGGTCGCCGTTGAGAAGGTGACGGAAAACGACAAGCCGGTGGCCGACGCAAAGTGCGACATCAAAGGCATCAAGAGGCCAGCCGAGGTAAGTCTTCAGAATTTAATAGACAAATCCAGAATCTAAAAAGTTAGCCTCCATTTTTCCTATCCAAACATAAAAGTAATAACAAAAAAAATGTGATTTGATACGTGGAAAATAGGTCTCAGTATTTTCTGCTCTCACTGACCCGCGGTCTTTTTGAAATGGTGTTTATCATTTGTTTCTTCGATGATATTTTCAAACCGGAGTTATTATTAATTGCAGGACTCATCTTTAGCTCACAATCGACTTCAGTTGAGTTCATTAAGAGCAAAAGTCTAAACATACTTGCATGAAATAAATATTTTATGAACAATGTAGAATTATGAAAATGCAATGGCGCGCGTTCGGTGAAAGTTGTGAAAGGGGCGACATGTGAGAACAACGCCGGCCGGCATTTTCCACCGAGTCGTCCATTTTTGAATCAGAGTACCGCGTTCTGCCCGCTTGTGAAAAACGCGTTGGATTTTGGAGTTTTTGAATTTCGTTTCGGGGACGCCATGGTTGTTATCGGTTGTGGTTGATCACCCCTGTTGCTCTCGTGCCGTCTATAATTACCGATCTAGATGCTACGATTGGGACACCTCTCGGGAAGATCGCGTCGCTTTGAAAAACATCGAAATGAGTCTTTTCACCAGAGCGACGCCATTTTGACTGTCACGGTTTTCTCGGGAAAGCCCTCCCGCGCATTTTTCCGAACGCCGCCAACGATGAGCATTATGGCGACTGAAAGGAAGCCCGCGTCTGTTTCCTTGCTGAGTTAGGAATAAATGGTCAATAATTGAAATTAAATCGTTTGATATTTGAATTTAGACAGAAACTTTGAAAAAAAGGCTGGGGTTGACAAGAGTAGAAGTGTTTTTGAAAAGTTTGAAATTGGAGCAAGCTTTTGAGTTCCTTGAGAGAAGAAACAACGCCATGCGTCATGTCGCTCTCTCCCACTCCAGATACTCAGATACTTCTGTCTTCTTTTCCACTTCGTTCGGAATGTTACGAACCTTCGAGAAAACATTGCGCGATTTTTCATCTTTATTCAGTCTGTTTCACGAGATTGGGCATTTATTTATAGATGTGTGGATGCGAGTTGGGAGAAATGAGAAAATTGGATTAGGCGAATTTCCCACCTTTCCCAATAATATTTAGACCCGCAGAAAAATCACCGTAGGCTCGTCACGTGGGAACCGGAACGGAGAAGATGCAGAGAAGAGTGAAAAAAATAAACTTTTTTTTTTTTCAAAGTTAACTATTTTTATTAACTTTTATTTTCATTGTTATTTTTTTTTTTTTTTTTTTTTTTTTCTTAACTTTGTTTAATTTATCATACATTTTTTGGGAAGTAGTAACAGTTTCTGGGGCAAGAATAGCAGAGGAGATGATTCTAATCGATTTTTCCTCGGTATCTGTAGGCAGGGGCGGATACTTGACCGGGAATTTTGAACTTCGGGAGCAAGTAGAATACATTTGACAAAAGAAAGAATTTCTGTTACTTATTATTTATATATATAATTTACAAATACACTAAAGAGTAGAAATTTCTAAGGTAGATCCAAAACAGGAAGTTTTTGAATTAATATAGTGTACCTTATTCCACGACATAACATCCTTAAGGAAACCCAACTCTGGAAAAATATTTACAAAACATATAGTATAACTTACGACTCCAAGCTCTTTTACTACTACCACGAAACAAAGCATGCACACTAACAATAAGCTTGCATCACACCACGTGCTCTGAAATGGGAGATATTAAATTATGAAATATATTTATATTACTCGCCCTAAATGCAGAAACCACTAAAACACGTTTATAAGTATAATTCTATGCACAAGTTTCTCTTAAAAAATTTATTTGTCGACTTTTTCGTTTGCATACGATAATCATGGATAAGTCAGACATCAAATCCCAGACTTTTCTTTTTACTGCTTATCCTTTAATTGATTGTTGAAGCCTCATGATAAAATCATTGGATTTAAAATGACGTTTTGATTAAAAATGGGTTTATCCGTGGAATAATGTTTTAATACGTGCGTTAATCGATTTTGTAGATTAAAATATCTTGAGTATCCGTTCAAATTGACATAATGCTTTATTTTTGTCGTTTATTATATAAATATCTCAAGAATATATCAAAGAACATTGATTATCTCGTGTT
>JAUESH010000043.1:10682323-10694398 GCA_032275165.1 Synergus magnus | reverse complement strand
AAAACTTTAAGGGATTTCGTGGAATATTAAGAAATTTGAAGGAATTTCGTAGAATTTTAAGAAATTCTAAGGGATTTAAAAAAATATTAAGAGATTTTAAAGGTTGTCGTGGAATTCTAAGAAATTTTAAGGCGTTTGTAGGTATTTCAAGGAATTTTAAGAAATTTGAAAGGATGTCGTGATATTTTTATGGATTTCAAGACGTTTCTATTAATTGCAGAGATTTTTACGAATTTTAGATGCTTTTAAAGTTTTTCGCGGAATTTTAAAGGATTTTAAGAGATTTTCATATTTTTAAGAAAAAATCAGAGTCTAATAGGTTTAAAAACTAAAATGACCTTTTCCTTTAAAAAAGTAACTTATATGTAGTGACTTGCAAGAAAAAAGTGACTAAAAGTGACTTAAGTGACTGTGTGGCAGCCCTGTTCATTAATTTTGAGAGTTGCTTATTTCTTGGCAATGCGCCAAAGTAATCCGATCCTGGGATTTCGGATGATCTCAAGAATTATTACACGTACAAACCGCCCTTGTCTTATAGATATTACGACATTAGAAACACGTGCATGCTTTGTCGTTCGCTCACCTGTGGTCGATGAATTTGAGTTGCCTGTTGATAAATCCATAGTGAAGGGATTGTAGAAAGGCTTGTTTTCGTAGGACGACAACGGGGTAAGTGGCGTGACAGGTGATGGATTCGAATAATTCGTGTTGTCGTTAAACTCCTAGAAAAAAAATTAATGTCAGGAAATTAAAATCATATCTTGCAAAAAAAATCAAAACACGTTTCATTTTTTTTCTTAGTAACTACTGGTGGTCCCAAGATGAAACTAGTAGAACCTGTAAAGCACATTTAGGACTTTTTTTCTACAAGTTTCGTTGTGGGACCACCATTGGTAAATGAGAAAAAAAAATAAAGCATAAAGTCGACTTAGTCAAAGGAAATTTAAATAAAATCTTAATTTACAAATAACGAACCTGCTTCGTTGGGAACGTAGGCGTTTTTGGAAACGAAGGTGTGCTTGGGGTTTGTGGTTTATCCTTATCCACTACCCATTTCTCTGACCTTTTTCTGCGCTTGGCAAAAATTTCAGCCCCTGAAATTAAAATCAAAATATTAAGTACATGTAGGATAGTGATAATCATATTTTAAATGATTAAATAATACGTAATGCAGTACAAAAGCCCTTTTCCTTTTTTTAAATAGAAAAAGTGAATTAATTATTATTAATTATTAATCTGATTAATTTTGGCAAAATAATTTTCTATCTCCTTACCTCGACCCCTTTGACTATTGAGATCATGTACAATGTCAAAAAGCTTTTCAGGATGTGAAGGGACAGATTCAATATTGACTTCCTCTCCAAGAGCCTGAATTCCTTGGATGTCGAGGACCTTTCCACAAGGATTCATTAGACATTTTAAAGGCATTTTATCCTGCAAAAAATATAAAATATAGAAACATCTAGAGAATTTATATGATTTAAGGCTATCTATAGATATCTATCTTTATCTATAAGACTTCATTTTATACCTTATAAATAGTAGTGGAAGATTCTTCTTCGCCTTCCGTTCCTGCAAAATAAAAAGTGACTTTTAAAATCAATACTCTGAAGATCATAAAATTTCGATTAAAAGAATTGTTCATTTTCTTACAGGACAAAATATTGTAAAAATTACTGAAAAAATTACAAATAAATGTTGTTTGCTTACTGAAAGCATTTTTTCATAAATCCTAAGATCATACTTGCCATTGCCATCGTGAATCCATTTGACTGATCGTTTTTTTCGATTAACGTACATGGACTGTCCTTTACTCTTCATATTCTTTACGTCACTCAGTGAATTCGAAATCCTTCGAGCTAGTTCTACTTGGTCTTCTACCGTCGGATGGGTAGGAGCGTAGAAGTAGGAGGAGGCGTACATTTTTTCTTGAAGAAAAAAATAAATAAAAAGTAAACGGATGGTAGTGATTTGGAAAAATCTCTAATATCATGAAATTACGAAATGCTAAACTTCAATCCCACACAGAATTATATTTTTCTAAAACTATGTAGTATGTATAGTCATTCTTCATTTAGAGCAAAAGCAATATTAAGTAAATATATAGAGAATTCCATGAATTCCAAAAAGTTTTAATAGAGATCAAGAATAATTCTTAGAACCAAAAGAAGTTTTAAGATTTTTTAGAATTCATCGACCTCTGAGCGAATTTTTAGATACATTTAAAATAGCATAAAAATTATTTCAGTAAAGCCATTCTTGGCTTTGGGCCAAAACTTTTGTAATTTTTCGTAATCTTTTAAAGAATTGTAAACTTTCTCTTGGACTAAACATACGGATAACAATTATGTTTTTGCTGTGTGGAATAGAAATATAAAAATTGACAAATGCGTGATGGGGATTTGATTATTCATCAGGGCTGCCACAGACTAATGTACCTCAAAAAAGTGACAAAAGTGATTAATTTGGTCTAAAAAGTGACTAAAAGTAACTAATTTTGAACAAAAAAAGTGACTAATTTTGAACAAAATAGTGACTAAAAGTAACTATTCAGGGTGGCCACATGTCAGGGAAGTCAGGGTAAAGTTAGGGAAAAAAAATTTGTTAAGGAAGTCAGGGAAATGCGAGTAGTTTTCAGGGAAAATAGAAATTGACTTTTATGCTAACTATGAATTTTAAGGAATTTTAAAGTATTTTTAAAAAATTGTAAGAATTTAAAGAAATTTTGATTTTTTAAAGTGATTCTAAGGGATTTTAATGTTTCTCATTGAATTTTAAAAGATTTCACAAGATTTTTAAAAGGTTTTGTGGAATTTTAAAGAATTACATTAATTGTAGAAATTTTTACGAATTTTAAGTACTTTTAAAGTTTTTCGCGGAATTTTAAGAGATTTTCATATTTTTGAAAAAAAAATCGGAGTCTAATAGGTTTAAAAACTCTAAAATGACCATTTCCTTTAAAAAAGTAACTTATAGTGACTGTTTCTTAAAAAAGTGTCTTATAGTGACTTTTTCTTAAGAAAGTGACTAAAAAGTGACTTGCAAGAAAAAAGTGACTAAAAGTGACTTAAGTGACTGTGTGGCAACCCTGTTAATCATACATATACTTGACGAAGTATGTAATGTGAAATATATGTACAGGTATTTTAATTGTGATAAAGCGACTTTACTAATTATGTATTAAATTTCGTATCCGATTGAAGTTTTCTTCGAAAACTATCTTTCTACTTAATCAAATTAATCAAAGCCACCACAATTTCTACCTAAGTATCTAAAATTATTCTTACACTACAATGCATGCAAACAGTATTAGATAGATTAAGAGAAACTCTTTCTAATAAATATATTCCTTGAGTCGAGTATATACTTGAATTTCCGGGAATGATCTAAAATTAAGTTCACCTTCTGAAACAAAAATTCGTCAACCATTTTTCCTCGAACCTAAAATAGGTTGATGAAAACTAAAATATTTTTAAAATTAAAATTTAAAAAACCATTTTAGTAAAAAATGAGCATCAGAGGATTCGATTCAAAACTTATACTCAAACACTTACTGTTTTTTACGTGCATCACCTCATTTCCATCAGTAGCTGGGGTAAGCAATTTTTTCAAATTTATGGGGGTCCTCTCTCCACTCTCCTATAATTGGAATACAAATAAAAAATATGTTTAGACATTAATTTATATTCTTGTTACAAAGTAATATAAATAATATTTTAATTATCTTAATTTCCAAATAATGAAGGGCTTACCATGTCGAAGTGCAATATTTTAGACGTGAGATTTTCAAGAAAGTTCCTTTTAACTGGATCGTGTCTGTCTGAGGGTTTAAATCCCCTCGTGCGTACTATAACATTGTCTGCAGAAACGCTTCTTTGTAAAAAGCTGCTACTTTCTTGCGACTTGTAATTCACGCGCTTTCCGCCTGCATCTTTATTTACGTTCGATGTGAAGTTGTAAGACGAGTTGCATACGATATTCCGTTTTGTATTGTTGGGACTGTAAAGCAAAAGTAAATTTATTACTGAGTAAGAAAAAGAACATTATTCTTTAAAAAACTGTAAATATTTACTATTAGACAATCTTTTTCAAAATTTCTGTATTTTTTTCACTTGGTAAATTGTAGATAAAATAAAAAAATATTGTGCATCGAAATTCTTTCAAAATTAAAGCTAATAATTATTTTTTTGACTGTTTTCTTCCAAAATTTGGAAGAAATAGTAAACTTTGAATTGGAAGCCGGTCAATATTTTAATTTACACAATTAATGTTTGATATTGAAAAATTGTAATAACTAATTATAACAACTAGCAATAACTAACGAATTTTGAAAAGCTTATATCTTTTTTCAAATTTTCGAGCAAGTATTTTAGAAATTTTCTTTATTTTAGTCAAACCCTTTTTGAGGAGATTGTGTAATTTTGATAGAGGTGGTAAAAGGTGCATATTTGGATAGGTAGGTTCGATCGAATATTGTGAATTGGTTGCTATCCAAGAGGCCAATTAATTCCGCGATGCGGTATTGGCATCGGTACAACGAGGTTCTATGTAAAAGAATCGCTAAATTTATCTGTTGTAACGTAATACGTAGCAACCACCGTCAGTCTGAACGGGCCACAGACGCCAGATCTAAGAGAATCGAGACCACAGAGCCTATAACTTTAATTCCAATCAAAAAATTAAACCATTTACTTTTTTTAACACCTGTTGATTTAAAAAATCATTTTATATCAGTAAATAAACAAATAAATAAATAATGGTTATTAAATAAGTGCCTTTCCATTTATTCAATAGAAATGTTATGCAGAAATCTAACTTAAAGATTAAAGAAAACTTTGAATCGAAAATAAAACTCTAGATGATAAATACAACTTGTGCAATTATTATTTTTTAAGTTAGAGTTCTGCAAAATTTTATTCAAAACTTTCTTTAAATTAAAAATGTCTGCTTCTTTTATACAATCATTCTACGTAATATTTAAGCTCTTTATTATAACTGCTAAAAACCCATTAATTAAAATTGGAAAGCTAACAATTTTTCAAACTTGAGATTCAAATTTAAATAGTTTTTCTTCTTTGTTGCTTTGATTATTTTATTATTTAATAAGTAATCTATATATTTCTTATAATCGGGACTTTAATTATAAATTTACAATAATCAGTGGATAAAATTAGTACTTATTATTAAAAATTGTGCATATAATAACAAATATAAGTATTTAAAAACGTTTCCTCGTTTAAACATAATTTTTCACGATCGGTACTAAGTGTCCTTGAGCTTTCTTCACTTTAATCGAAAACAGCTGCTGTCTCTACAAAAAATAGAACAACTTCCTGAATTCGTAAAAGTCTATAGAAAGCAGCTACAGAAAAAAAGAAAAATGAATTTATAATACGCGTGACATAAGCTCCTATGCACTTTGTAAAACTTTTAAATTAAATAAAATCAATTCGAAATCCCATAAAAACTGGAAGGAATAATTAATACGTATCCCTAGCGAAAGCTTCGGATTGAAATTCATTTTCAACCAATCCGAAATCAATTCTGAAAAATTCGGATTCATTCGAATTGACCGGATTTATTAGGATTAAAAGTTCTGATTAATTCTGATTGATTTTGTATGGACCTTGGATTAATTCGGATTGAAAAATTCCTTCGGATTAGATCGGAATGAAACTATTTGGTTCGGATACAAATTCCGGAAAATTTCCGATTGGTTCAGAATGAATTTTAATCCAAAGCTTTCGCTAGGGTAATAAACAAGAGCATCTGACACATAGCTCAATTTTAATTTAATTGAATTTAGTCAAAACTGACGTAAACAATCAAAAATTTAATTTTAAGGAGGCCTTGTCATTCAGCAACTGCGACCTCTACTTCAAAATAACAGCACATTTATCTTAAGTAGCGCGTCAAATACGCATTTAACATTCACAAAATTCTACGAAGTCGCATGAATATTAGAAAAATAATTTTCGGAAAATAAGTTTTCAAAAGTAAATTTTGATTTTAAATATTATTCCACACTACCTTAATATTTAAGAAAAGAAGTTATAAATTTCCTTTAATATCTGTTTTATTAATAAAAATCAACTTTTTATTCTAGACATGTTTATGAAAAGTAAGAAGATTAAAATAATTGATTAAAATGGATAAAATATTTAAATTTGAATCCCCGATTGTAGAAAAGCTGAACGATTTGTGTTAGGAAGCAATTTTCCAAATAACTTCAAAAAATCTAAATACTAAGACTATATTATAAAAAGCAGAAAATTTATCCTTGAAAAATTTTAACAGGTAAATAAGATTTTTTTAAAGACGCAAAAAGAACGACGCCATAGAATCTGAATCAAGATTCCCGAAAGCCGCAGAACTCATCGCTGTGAACTCAGCAGAGCAAGGGATATAAATAAAAAGCCTCATAAAATAATGTGAAGGTTGGTTTGAATGCACGTTGCGCTATAGCAGAGTCGTAATAAAATCTAAGCAAAGCAATGGTTTACTTATCGAACGTCTTCCTCATCATGGAAGGTGACTGGCGAGTCGCTTTTCTATTCTATATTCGATTTCTTTCTTTTTTTTGAAACAGTAGATTTACGTAACTTGACCAAATCAGTCGTCGAAGTCAGCGAGCTTTTAAACACACAATCTACACTCGCCACGAGCGAAAACATAAACCACTGGCTTCTTCTTCCCAACCGCGATTTACATCTTGCAAAATATATTCTTGCACCTCGCAGATATATAGGTAGAGAGAAGCTCGCCCAGCCGGTACTTTGCTAATCGACTCCGAGACATCAATTTCCTCAATTAGATACAAAAACGTAGAATAAGGCAAAAACGAAAAATGCCACAAATTTCAATTTCTATAAACATTCTGGAGCCAAGAACTATTTTCTAGGGTAAAGCCTCGACTCTAGATAGTAGTTTATTATATTTTATAAAAAAAACTTTATAGTTGAGGTACTAACACTCTTCGATCTTTAACAATTTCTTTTATTTATTTTTTTTTTTTTTTTTTTTTTTTTTTTTTTCAGTTTTTGCTGATGTGCATTTAGTAATGTTATTTTATCAAAAAGAACTGTTTTAAGGTAATATTTATAAAATTTCCGAATACATACAAGCGCTGCATATGCGAATGAGCATGAGTTGTGAACTCCAGCGGAAGTCAGTTCCAATGATGATGAAGAAAGGTTGAAGATGAATTCAGAGACGAAGAAACACGATTTTGCAGATGCACGAAACCTGGACTGGACTTTCACTTTACATGTCGACAAATTATAACACCGGGATGGGCTTTGTAATCACGCCTAAGCATTGCTTCCAACTTCCCGACTGCTTGGTCGGCGCACGGTAAAAATAGACCACCGGAAAACGACACCTTATAGAATCGGTCGTCAGTCGTTCATGGGTGCCTTGTAGATCGAATTTAGAAAAAAAAAAAAAAAAAAAAAGGATTATATCATCCTCTTCCTCATGCGGTGTCATATCCTGGTCGAATATCTGTCAAGAGTCTCAAATCTACAATTAATAAAATTGATTATCCTGCTGGAAGTAAAAAGATAAAAAAACGATAGAAAATTATAGTTTTACTATCCTGTTCTATCCATACCTATCCGTGAGGGATAAACTTGGATAAAAATAAAAGTATTTAAGAAAAGTAGCAGAACTTTAGATTACCAAAAGGAAAGAAAAGGATAGACTTGGATAAAAAATAAAAACAAATACCAAATAAAAGACAAATCTCTACATCAATTATGATCTATTATTTTGTACATAATTAGATTTGGGTTGCTCACAAAATTTTTTTCATCGGCAAAAATCTCAGTCCCAGTCATCCATCTTCATATCTTTCACAATATCAGTATTATCTCTGGGAAGATCTTCCTCCAAATAATCCACCTTCCTTGCTTTCAGAGTCTTTTCCTGTTTCTTGTTTTGCCTTCTTTCAAATTCTTCAACGGGCATATCGAGATCACTGTCGTCTTCACCACCTGCGCGTTTCTTATTTCCTTTCGATTTTCTTACAGAGGGCAATTTATAATCAGCTATTTCATCGTTTTGCGTGAGTAGCTTCATTTTCTGTGCTTGATAGACCTTTTTCCAAGAATCATAGAACTTGACGAGAGGCGTTCGTTCACTTTCTAATCTGGTTTCCCAGTTTTTGATTTCTTTCAAGTTCTTGAAATCGAAAGTCGCCTTGCTGCGTTCCTTTTCGATGAATTTTCGGTTTTCCTCAATCTTCTCCAGAAGTTGTTTGATCTTTCGAGAGTAATTCGCTACATTGCATTTCTTCAGGAAGGCTTTCAGCTGCAAATTGAGTTTCCATTGTTATTTTTAAATTCAATATTTCAAATTTAATGTTTTACAAGTTGTGAATTAAATGATGATTACCTGAATGACACAAGGGATGTAAGCATCTGGAAAGTATACTTTGTAACTCTCATTTGCTGCATTTTCCAAAATGAGTTCGTAGATCGTTTCAAGAATACTGTCTTTAAAAGTATTCTCTTGCTGTTGACTCTTCGACACTCTCAACAAACAAATTAACGACATTGGTTTCATTGCTGCTACTTTGTGCTTCTTATTGAAGTCATAGTAGTTCAACACCTAAAAGATTAACAAATACCCTTTTAATTAAATATAATCTTTTATAAACAGAGAATGTACATTATAATGTATGAAAATAATTTACCTCCAGTAAGAAAGGCAACACCGGTATAAATGTTCCCGTTTCATTCGCTATATCAATTAGCATTTTAACGCAATGGAATCGCAATGGATAATATTGGGAAGTCGGAACCATTTTTATTGTTCCAATAATAATCTGTAACAAATGATCAAATTTATGTTATTCACATTCAATTATTAAAATAACAATTTGAAAAAATATATTTTATTAATTGACAAGGAAACTTACTTGTACAAGCGGATAAAGAAGTTGCCTCATCATCGATCCTGGTTTTGAATGCGCAATCAACTCTGCCCAAAATCTGAGAGAATTTATGTATTGCCAGTTGTAAACGGTTTTGAAGTTTTCCTAAAATAAAAATTTCTTTTTATTATTAAATTCATCCGTATTTTTAATTCAAATACATTTGCTATTAAAAATCTTACCTTTTTCTTTAAAGTCAGAGCATTCCTCAAGTGAATAGCAAGCTGCCGAACAAACAAGAAAGCGTGACTGTAGGAAAAATTGCTATCCAGCAAATAAATTTCAGTCAAAGAGTGTCTCATGAAATTGATTCCGGGTAAAAGCGTAGGCGAAACGAAGTTGGAGTTTTGCACATACTTGATATACATCGTCTGAAAAAAGCGAAAGAATTATAATAAACTGCCAAATATGCTCTAATTTTCTAGAGGACATAAATTTGAATATCGATTACAGAACTTACGTAAGTAACTTTCGAATTTAATTAAGCTAAACTACGTATTACCTTAAGAAGAGTTTCGAGGACGGATTCTTTTTGACTTGTTGCCATTTGAAGAATGCAGAGGAAAGCCACAATTCTGACGGTTTCTTCTCCCGATGACCAAAATTTCAACAATATTCTTAAAAGTGGTTTTCGGAGGGAAGAATAACATTGAGTGTAGGGCAACATTTGATGAAGATGTTTCAGAAGTGGGGTGATAATATCCTCAGATGTTACACAACGTAAAAGCTAAAAATAATTATAGGGATAAGCAATATGTGTTTAGATAATAATATATTTATAATTATTTTGAAAGTTATACCTTGATTAGATCTGTGAGGTAGGATTTCAATGTGCCTTTTACTTTAACGAATTTCTTTGCCTTGTGAGCTTCGAAGCGGGTCTGGGAACCAAGATTCAGAAATCTTTTGAACGCTTCAGGCAAATTTATTACACACATTTGAACTACTCCATTGAATACTGAAATTAATCAAAATAATTAAAAATTTTGTTACTGAACATAAGAAAAGGATTTAAAATAAAATTTACCTGCACTGCCTTCGACTTTGTACTGTGAAGGTTCTTTTTTTGTTTCTTCATCCATTTTATCAGTAAGAGTTGTTATAGCTGCGTGAAAAACGTCAACGGCTATTTTGATAGTTTTTGCAGTCCTAGGATAAAAAATAAATTTAGTTGCTTTTAAACATGAACTTCTACAGGACAAAAATAAAATATAAGAAACGTACTTGTCTTTTTGTAAGCTATCTTGCCATGATGCTATTAGTTTTAGAGTAACTTTTGTAGCGCCATCAGAAGAACTTGCTACTCCTTCTTCGGGCTCGTAGTCGCTTTCATCACTAGCAACCTACAAAATACAGCAATTAAATGAATTTTAATAAATAAATACAATCATATATTTTGAAAGCCATGTAGCCTAATTTTTTTCGGTATATTGTACCTCAAGCTCTGCGCTTGGGATATGTCTTGAATCATCCTCGTCATCAGAGCCGTCCTCTGACATATCAAAGTCAAGAAGATTGGAATCGTTTTGTTTTAAGAATGAGTAAAAGTCTGGATCAGTGTCTTTTAATTTCTTCAACGACTTTTTATGTTCTTCTGGATCCAGATTGCTCTCTCCACTATCTGAAGCTTCAGCTTCATCATCTGATTCATCTGTAAATATTTTGTTACATAAACTAAGTTTATCGAAATTCGTAAAAAGCTTAGGTATTTTTAATTAATAAACATTATTTAAACAAATAAACTTTTAGTCTTAAAAATTTTATAAATAACTCACGCATTTGCTTCTCAGAAACATCATCTCCACTCTCATAAGTGTCCTCGAAATCCTGCTCGAGAAATTCATCCATGGTAACTGTGCTGAGTTTCTTTTTCTTTTTCTTTTTCAACAATGATGAAGATTCACTTTTCTTTGATTTCTTTGACGGTACCTTTTCCTTCTTTAGCTTCATATTGAAAGTGATCTAAAAGCAAGATTGGTGTTTACGACAGAATCATAAATTAAATTTGAATAAAATATACTTTCAAAACTAATATTTACTAATAAAGGCATATTGTTTTTTCAAACTAGATTATTTTATTACACACGTAAATAAATGAAAATTTAGTAATGAATTACAAATTTCACTAAAATGTTCTAAACATTCTACACTATAATATAATAAATAAACTCCACGTGCACTGAACGAATCTAACCTAAAAAATGTTGACAAACTTTAGAATACTGCGGCAAAAGGATATAACGAAGATAACGAATAACGTAATCATAATTGACTAAAATAAAATTATTTAACATTCATGACATTGCTGACCTTCCTTTCGTATTTTACTTCTTAAATAAATCCTTAAATCACTGGATCCACTGGATGCACCCGTTATTCACCTCATGTGTTGCGTGTTGCGTTACTTGCGTTGTTTCGTTTCTGCCGGCTCCGTTGGTTCCTGCCTTATCGACAAATAATTTCATTTTGAAATTGACTTTTTCATGATCTGTCGGTAAGTTGTACGTTTGACTCCAGTTGCTTTTTCTGGTTCTAGATGGTTCTAGATTCTAGTATTTGCATTTCTTAGAACAAGAATTCCACTTGTTCCAAGAGTTCCATTACCTCTCTTAAAATGTCGCACCTTATTGGTCAGAAAAATGTGGTGCCTGTTAGGATTGGTGAAATTGAAATGTTTCAGATCTGGGATCACTGAATTGAATCATTACAAAGAAGTGCCGCCCGAAAGAAAGAAACATTGTCGGCTACTTGGTACTGGTTCTGCATTGTCTCAGTCGTAAGTAATTTAAATGCACGTAGTGAAGTTTAGTTTGATATTATCTTATCTAAATTCTAAGCAATTAATTATTTTCTCAAAGTCAAGTTCCGTGATTCTCCACTGAAGATTTTTTTAACCTTCATCACTGAAGATCTTTTTAACCTTTTTGATTATCCATGGACGACATATCTAATAAATTCATGTCGCGCAGTGAGGACGAAATCACTTGCCAGCTTTTGAATCTCACTAAAGAGACGAATTATGAACTTGTGCAAGAAAATGGACAACGCAGACTTACCTGTCCGGAGCTTGTTCAGGATCTAAAAGAACGACCTAAAGGTGCCGAAGTTTTTATCGGCCGTTTGCCGCGGGATTGCTACGA
>JAUESH010000043.1:10639069-10666857 GCA_032275165.1 Synergus magnus | reverse complement strand
TTTTTGACAGTTTCCAACATTCTTAAGATTTAAAATTTAAAAATTTTTTAAATGTTTTAAGTTTTCATATACAAATTTTTTAGATCCCAGACCTGCCTAGTACAACAGATATTTCAGATCTTGTGAGAAATTCCTGGAATAAGGGCGTGCTCGTCAGTATGAAATTTATTTCCCAACTGCCTACTCACTCCAAGAATGGAGTTAATAAGATTTTGGAGATTCCAGCTATTAAGGAGGCTTTTGGGAGTGTAAAATCTAATAACTAAATTATGTGGGCTGTTTTATCATTGCTAGAGATATTTTTGTGTAGATTATTTATGTATGTAAATAAATTCTAGTTAACAAGAATTATTTTCTTCGCTTGATTTATGTTTATTATTCTTTTTCTAACGAAAAATCTATTTAATTAACATAAATAAGTTGTTGAAATAAAATAATCGTTTCCATAGTCGAATCAAATAAATATGATGTCTAAAACTTGATAATCTAATTACAGAAAGATACTTTAAACGACAGCCGATTTTAATAACTGTTTTTAAGCGAATAAAAATGAAATCTGTATTATAAAATACTTACAAATCATCATCTGAAATAATTGTAAAGTAAAGGAAATTTGGACGATGGATTTTTCCCGCTCAAAACGACGCAGCGCCTGAGCGCCTCTACATTTCACTATCACATGGATTTTCCAGTGCCCGTGTGTTAGTAGTGCTGAAAACATGGCGGACAAAGACGAGGAGAAAACCATCGCCGAAGACTTGGTTGTCACCAAGTATAAAATGGCTGGAGAGATTGTAAACCGTAAGAAAACGATTAATCGTTTACCACTAATGCTTTCACGTATCCTCTCAATTTCCTTGTATTTTCCATGCGACTACATGCAATGACCATATGACCCGCCAATGCCGGGCGCTCCTACCATGTGGGCTGGCGTGCTCCAATTACAATTAATTCTTTTACTTCAAAAAATCCTAAAATTCTCCAACATTTCATTCACGATAACATTTCTGGATATTTTCCTCGCGTTTCGTCGCTATTGGTTCCCGTTTTTAAGTGCAAGCTTGCCTCTTATTTTTATGGAAATTTCAGCCTGCGTGGCTCATAAAATTTTAGAGTTCCCTTGAAAATATTCTAGTTTTTACTCTCGCGAATTTCCGCTCCCTAAATACTTATTTTTAAGAATCAATCTCATTCATTGATTTTTTCTGGGATCTTTTTTTAGTGGTCTGCTTCCCATTTCGGAAGCACAATCTTTTTTTTTTTTTTTTTGTTATAATTTATAGGTTAAAAACGTTTAAAATTAAAAAAATTATTGTTAATTTAGAAATTTGTAAGATATATTTTTGTTAAAATTTAGTTAGATGGGATACGACTTATAGATTATTGATGATGATTTCTGTGGATTTTTTTTAAGTTTTGAAGATGTGAGAAATGTGACCTCATTTTCAAGGTAAAACGGATGCAAAATTCATAAAATGGGAAATTTAAGTGATTTAGAACTTTTTTGCTTATTTATTTATTGTAATAGTTGAATCGTTGTTTTTATTTGTAAATTTGAACGAAGTCTGAAATATAAAACACTAAATAAAAAATATATAATACTCTCTAGATTGATAATTCAATCAATAATTAACAAGATTCGTTGTTTTTTTGCACTGCATTTCTTATTTTTGTAAAATGAAATTTAAAATTTTATTTTTATATTTTAGGAGTCTTAAAGCAAGTCTTGGAAAAATGCGTCGCTGGTGCATCGGTGAGAGAGGCTTGCGAGTACGGAGATAAGTTACTTTTGGAAGAGACGAGTAAAGTGTTTAAAAAGGAAAAGGAATTAAAGAAAGGAGTAGCTTTTCCCACGTGTATATCGGTCAACAACTGTATATGCCACTTCTCCCCAATCGCCAGCGAACCGGATCTTATTCTTAAAGAAGACGACATGGTCAAAGTGTAAGTTATTTTCTATTTCACTCGTTAAAAATTGGCAAAATGTATGCCTAACTTATTAAAGTAACTAACTAACATTTTACAGTGATCTTGGAGCACATGTCGATGGATTTATTGCGGTAGTAGCACATACGTTTGTAATCGGTTCTTCGCCTGAAAAAAAGGTGACTGGAAGAAAAGCGGACGTGATTTTAGCCGCGCATTTCGCTTCTCAAGCTGCACTCAGGCTCCTTAAGCCAGGAACTGAGGTGAGAAAGGCATTTTTATCGCTTTCATTATCTTTACAGTTATTGATGTATTTAAGTGAAAGGATGTAGTAAAATTCTGAAATCAATAGTTATAGAAAAATCGTTCAACTCAGGATGATAAAAAATTCCTCTATATTCATTTCCGGGTGTTGTATTTTAACTTACGAGCAAGATTTGAAATGTAAAAACTGAGTTCTCAAAATTCTTTTCAGACTTATGCGATAACAGGGACGGTAGAGAAAATCTGCGAAGCTTATAAGTGCAAGCCTATTGAAGGAATGTTAAGTCATCAATTGAAGCAGTTCAAAATCGATGGAGAAAAAACCATAATCCAAAATCCAAATGATGCACAGAAGAAAGAGCACGAAAAATTCACTCTTGAGACTCACGAGGTAAATTCTAATCTTCTAATTATCAATTACTTAAAATTCAAAAATATATAAATATTATAATAGAAAAAGATTATAGAATAGAGTTAATGAAAAACGACCTATCTTTTGGTTCTAGGTCTATGCTATGGACGTTTTAGTAAGTACAGGGGATGGCGTAGGTCGAGAACAAGACACACGTGTCACCATTTACAAGAAAACCGAGGAAACGTATCAACTGAAGCTAAAAGCCTCTCGCATGTTTTATTCTGAAGTGACTCACAAACATGGTCTTATGCCATTTAATCTCCGTACTTTTGAGGACGAGAAGAAGGCAAAGATGGCTGTGGTCGAATGTGTTAATCACAGACTGATCGAGCCTTTCCAAGTTTTATACGAGAAGCCGAATGAGTACGCAGCACAGTTCAAGTTCACAGTGCTGTTAATGCCCAACGGACCACATAAAATAACCGGATGCCCAATCGACTTAGATTGTTATCAGTCTGAATGCGTTGTAGAAGATCCCGAATTGAAGGTATGTTAAGTTATATTATAGCAAAGAATTTAAGAAAAGGTTCACTTAAATCTTTTGAATTACTAAGTAAAAGGATAAACTAATATTAGGATTGCTGATTATGAATGTAATAATTTGGGAAAAGATAATGTCACTCATTATTAATAATTTTCGAATTAGTCTCTGCTTCAGTCCTCTGCAAACCCAAAGTCCGCCAAAAAGAAGAAAAAGAAGGCGGAAAAGGCAATAGGAGAGACCAGAGAATCAGTGCCTGTCTACGAAAGCGATAAAATTGAGACAATGGAAGTTGACGCTAAGGCCTAACACAATCATTAGCTAAAGCAATGCAAAGAGTGATGCAGGATGCCTTCGCGGAACATTGCGCGAAATCACTTGGACAAAGCGATTCCCTGTAAGAAAGTAATTCCGTCGAGCTGCGAATATCTCGGGTCATCTCTGCAAAGCCACTTGTGTCTGGTATTGTGTGTACTTGTGTTCGCAGAAGTATTGAGTTTTTCCTCTCTACTGATTTCAAACTAATCATTCATCGTCGCTTACGTAACTCCCTTTTTTATACTGAAATATTTCCCATTTACTTTTAGATCTAATATGTAAAAGTCTCTCCACTGCCAGGTAAATCAATTCGAAGAAAAGTACAATCAACAACAATCTACTTTTGATTAAAATCTGCTTCGGCGTGTTTCACCTAGCTCCAAGAGTTAACATTTTTTTAATTTTTAGGAATTTTCTGCATTTCGGCCCTTCGAAAGTTTAAAAACACTTATTGGTTCTTATAAAATTTGGTTATTAGATTTTCTTTTTTCGTATGGATCAATTATTATTTCTTTACTTATTTCTTCGTGACATTGTATAATAAAGTATGCAGAATGGCGAAAACTTACATTTTTTATAAGAAACTTTTTTAAGAATTGCACGCGAAAACGTTTAAAACTATAAAAACATTCGAAGGGTTGGGGAAAGGAGTTGAGCGAACTTTTGAAAAATGTTTTCTGAAACATTGGGTGAAGTAAACTCCGCTTTAAGGGCATGTGGTAATTACCATATGAGCAAATTTAAATAACCCCGTTTTTTTCTCACAATTTTTACTTTTTAAAAAAAATAATAGTGCACAGACGTTCGTGTTTACGTTATTTACGTCTGTGCACTATTATTTTTTTTTAAAAAGTAAAAATTGTGAAAAAAAAACCGGGTTATCTAAATTTGCTCATATGGTATGTAACACATGCCCTTAATGACTTTCCTTATTAGATATAAATTAAATAATGATTTTCAAGAATTTGGTATGGACATTTGCATATATTGAAAATATAAAAAAAAAATTAAAAGATTAAGAATCATCTTTGCTTCCATTCGTAACCATGGAAGTCAGCCGAGCCAAAAAATGAATGATACAAGCATTCGCTAGGCATAATATTATTGCATTTCATATGATAATTTACCTTTTCTTTTTTTATTCAATTTTTTTATATAGGGATACTTTGAAATAATTACACTGGATAGGCATGTATCATCGTTTTAAATTATATATACATATATATACAAATAACAGCAAAACTTTGCTTTCAACTTTTGTGCTCAATATAAAAATTTCGATATATCTTTTCGACTATAGGTGTGACTTATAAGCAATAATTTAGAATGAGTATTTGAACTCAACCTGAGAAAAATACATATAATAATAGTTTCGTAAGCATGCTAGATAATCTATTTGTTATAGATATTTTTTGTACTCGAGTTATGCATTTTCGAATGTTAACGAAAGAAGGTATAGTCTACAATTTAAAAATAAAGACATAGCGAGAACATTTCACTTACAGCAGATTCCTTAACAAATGTCTACCGAAACTTCGGAATAGTTTTTTTTTTAAATCTAGGGTCGTTTTGCTGCGTAACACTTGACACGCTGTCCAGTACACCAGAAAATTGAATTAAGGTGAAATTATTCAAACTTCTATTATTATAGTAAAACGTGAATTTTATTATGTATCACTCATCGATAATGCGTTTGCTACGATCCATGATCTCTGATTGGAGCGAGGATGAAAATACAGAAATATAGAACAGTATTTACAATAGTTTACTTATTCTTACTCCATTCCTGAAAAATAAAGGCGTTAGTATTTTCTATAAAACAGCATACAACTTTTTTTTAAAATCGGAACAACTTTAAGCTAACTTAAGCGCTAGGACATTTCCACGTCTGTTTGAAGGAACTTCAACTTGAATACAACTGTGTTGGGAGTAGTAACGTCGGCGACGTTAATCTCACTGTCATCGGTTAAACCTAATTCAGCCAAAGTCTTCGTTAAATTTTCGCGAGTTTTTTCTTCTATACTCGCGACAGTCTGCATGTAGAGAGTTTTATTTTTTCCGTTTATTATTGCCGTAATACCCGGATTCTTCATCTGCAAGTCTGGTCTATCACAAAGAATTTCGATCAAGTCTTTCAGTTTTGCCTTCGCGGTTTTGATCTCGATTTCTCGGGGAATTTGACTGCAGGCCACGCAGTCTTCCTTCTTTTCTGGTTCGTAAGTCCAGGAGTAAATTCCGTCTAGATTATTAAGTACCTGAAAAAAATCAATGTGGTTTTTTTCCATGTTTATTCTTTAAAAATTATCGTATAGTCGATGAAAACATACCATGTAATTATTTAAAGAGGCACTACAGCTGGTGGCAAGTTTGAAAACTTCTGTCGTGCAAGTCGCCGCTATTGAAGCGTTCGTGGAAGCAACTGCGGGGATGATATTCTTCACAACTCCTTGTACGAGTCTGTAAGTTAATCCCCGAATGCTAAATTGTGTAGCTCTCTCGGTAGACTTTTCATAAATCCAATTGATGTGTTGAGGATCATCGCCGTCTATGGCGGAGTCGAAGGGATTTTCCTTAGGCCACTGAATTACTTTCACATACTCTATACAGTGTTCTGGCAGGCGAGGAGTATTTGCAATGGTGCAAAGAGGATACGTGACCTAAATAAACAATAGAAATAATTATTGAATAATTTATCACACATTATTCTTTAATAGTAAACAAAATCCAACCATAATATATAGAAATTTTTGCGATTCTCTCACTAAAATTAATGATTGATAATTACTTGTGGAGGATAAAGATCCAAAGTGCATTCGATGCAGGCAGTAATTCCCGGCAAAATGACTCTGGCGTTTCCTTTGAAACCTTCTGTGCCTCCGTCGACCATCGGAATAACGCTACTCTGATCCAATTCCCCATCTTCGTAAACTAAGAGAGAAATCAACATGCCGTTGATCCATCTTCTGGCGATAATTGAATCTAAACCACAAACTACGATGTGGAATTGGCGATAGAATGACTCATCCTTGTCTTGAATTTTGCAAAAGTGCGGAATGACATTGCATCCTGCGACTCTGTCGCTTATAAATTTGGCAGCGACTTCTGCTTTTGAGGCACCGATGTCTTTGTGACGAAATAGAAATTGTCTGTAAAAAAAAAAGTACGAAATTCTTCAGTTTCACACAAGGTTGAAATTTATATTGTACAATCAAATTTTAAGAAAAAGATAATACATTAAATCACATCTTTACAAAGCTAAATACGAAATTTGGACATTACCAATTAAATTTTTAGGTTCTTTGAATTTTTTTGCTTCCAGTATTTTATTCTAATTTTTATATATATATGCGCCAAAAAGGTTTAAAAATATGATATTGAAGTGTCAATTCTCATAAATAAAATTTTAGTCGCGACAATTTATTTTTTATATAAAAAGAGGGTGATAAAAGTTGGGCAACATAACCTGTTTAGGTTAGATAAATCGATTGTGTCCATATCGATGACATGAATTTGCCTGAAGCCCATTAAAGACAAATTCTTTAGCAATTCACAGCCTAGTCCACCAGCCCCAACAACCAAAACTTTACAACATTCCATTAAAAAAGGGAGAGTTTCTGGAGAAGGCTCGAAATCTTGCCGGCAAAACGGTCCAGATCTTTCCAAAACTTTTTGAAGATGACTCCATCGCCTATTTGTGTGATCAGAACCCATTCTGATTTATTCAAGGAAAACTTCCTTCTTCGTGATATTTACTTAGTCTGATTACTAAACTGTAAAAAAAGTATAATTTTCCACCCACTTCGGTCTATCGACCTGAAATTTGCTGCAATTGAAACTGTCAAAAAACAGACCGGAAGTAACCAAAACGCGCTCTGGTGTTTGAATTTTTAATCGTCTTTTAAAAATTACATAAAATTGAGAAATTTTAATTCAGGCCTATGTAGTTTTAAATTGAGTATTTTAAAGTGTAATATATTCGAAATAAATCAATTTTTAATTCTAGACGTTGAAAAATAACAATTTGAAATTTACATCATCTCGAAATTTAAAATTTTTAAATTCAAAATATTGAACTGATTACATTTTGAAATTAGAACATTTGAACTGATTTGAATAATAATAAGTGGAAAAATAAAATGTTAAAAAACAATAACTTCAAATGAAAGAGTTTAAACAACAAATTTAACAACAAGAGTATATTTTTATTATTATTATCGAAATCATTTTTCTCTAGTATAAGAAGTGATACGTGAAAATAATTTATGAAAAAGTAATTAAAAACGGAAAATGGAAATCGCCTTGAGATTCCGTTTATTGAATATATTAGTGTAAAACGAATTACACAAGTGATTTCTTACAGAAAATAACATTTCTTGAACTTTCAGTATGAAGCTTGTGATGAACTATCCACAGTTAATGAAAAGATTGAATAGTTTATCTATACAAAACTCTTATTCCAAAAACAATTGTTCTAATATTGTAATACTTTTCTTAAAATTCTATTAAATAAAAATTTACAACGATAATTAATTGTAATTAAGAATCTTTTATACAGATTACTATGCTGTTTGTAATTCTAAAGTTGAGATGTCACGCATTCAATCACGGAGGACACTGAAAATTTATTACCATAATGCAATACCTATCAATGTAACATAAATTAAAACACTTGCACGTAAATTCATTAATCATTCACTATTATTTGAAAGTTCAACCTCTTCAACTGTACCTCAGTATAATAAATTCATGCGTTATTGACTGTTTCACATATTTTTGTTATTTGATTCTACGACAAGTTCTGATGCATACCTTTTTATAACGATGCAAATTATATAAAAGTGGAAAGAAATATCATAAAAATAAAATTTGAACTAATGGAAAATCAGGCTTTAGTGAAAACTCTTTTTGTATCTTATTTAGTACCAATAAAAACTCAGCCTTTACATAAAATAACATTATGTAAAAAAAAAACATTCAACAATATTCAAAACAATCTGGAAAATTTCTCACTAAATCTACTTTGGAAAAGTGGAAAAAATCTTCTCAATTATAATTTTCAAAAAAACTGACGTAAAATATTTGAATTCTTGCACAGTAACTAGCAAATCAGGCAGGTTACACCGCAATTACTTGATTTGATTTTTTTATTTTGTAGAATTATTGATAAAAATTATCTTTCCGCATTGAAGCTGTCTGTCAAAAAAAGATCTAACATTTGAATTAATTGTCGTTCAAATTAAATAATATTTAGTAAAATCTACTAAGGTGTAACCTTCCTCAATAATTTGCAAGTGAGTAGATATATCATGGTATTAAATATTCTATCCTTTACTGGAGGGTTGAGGGTCGATAGTTTCATCTGTTGAGTGAACTGGTTGAGTCAAGGTATTCTGAAACCACAGCATCCAGTTGCTCAGGTAGTGACCGTTGACTTGACTCTCGATTTCGGGGTCATCCTTCATCTGCGCATTGTTTAACTCTTCAAAACTGCGAACAGTCTGAAGTTCGGTGAAACTGTTCGCCAAATGTCTGCCATGCATTCGTAACTCTCTTTTTCTAAGCGCATCTTTTACTAACCTTTCCCTGCGTTCCTCCTCGGTTTCGATAGCAGACCTGGTGAACCTCATTTCTCTGGCTCTGATTGCGTCCCTTTTCAGCCTCTCTTTTCTCTGCTCATCAGTTTCCTTAGCATATTGATTTAACCTTTGTTCCCTCCGTTTCGCAGATTCTTTATTTAATCTCTCCCTCCTCTGCTCTGGAGTTTCATTAGCGTACATGTCCAATCTTTTGAGCCTTCTTTTCTCAGCCTCGCGATCCTGCCTCTTCCTCCTTTCCTCTGGAGTTTCATTATACATTCTATATTCTCTTTTCCTAGCAGCATCTGCATCGAGTCTCTTTCTCTTTTGCTCTGGAGTCTCATAGTACATCCGCATCTCTCGCTTTTTTGCTGCTTCCCTGGCTAACCTTTCTTGTCTCTGCTCATCGCTCTCCTGCTCGTAGAGCTTCTTCCTCTTTTCCCTCATGCACTCCGCTTTTCTTCTCAATCTTTCCCTATAATCCTGTCTCGGTTCAGACTTTAGTCTGACTCTTCTTTTTGGTTTTTCGGTACCAGTTATCTTGCTCTCATTACCTTTGAAAGCATCGCTTCGTGTATTCCTACGTTTCACTGGAGTTATCGTCGCTTCAATATCAGATGGGATCTCGACTCTTTGGACTTTAAGGCTTTTTGTGATTTTTAATTTGAGACCAGGATCGTCGTTTACGTCGCACAACCATTCTGTGGCGTAGGCTTCGTCGGAACTCCCGCTTTCTTTTTTTATGTTGAGATTCAGGCCTTCTAGAAATCCACTAGGTATAGTGACTGTGGAAATGTTATAGTTGGTGATTTGCTGATCATCGTTGTTTCCGAAAGCTTCACGTTTGTTGAGCTCGCCATTAATTGTTTCGGAGTCTAGAGGACCAACGTAGAGAGAATCTGAGAGGATTATATTGGAAGCATCATTATGCTGGATGGCGTTTAGATTAGGATCTAGAGAATTAAAGTTTTGCAAGATCCGCGTGCAGTTTTCATTCTCCTCTTCACAATCTTGAAGATGGCTTTCTTTTATTTCTATTGAACAGTAACTGTCGGATTCTGCTGAAAGGTCGACGTCGGGGGAGTTTGCATCTAGGTTCTCATTTTTTATGCTCACTTCCTTCTTGATAAAGACGGTTGTGAAGTCTAGATTGCAGTCGCCAATTCTTAGATCAGCCTGAGATACTTCCATGTCCTTTCAGAAAATGCATTCGAGGAAAATTTTACTGAAACATAAATTAATTAGACGCTGGCGATTTTTACCATGAATGTTGCATTTTTATATGTATTTTCGCTTCCACTAGGTGAGAGAAATAGAATCTAAGATAAAGTACAAAAAATTGTTAATTACAAAAGTTAAATTGAAATGAATTTGAGTTAAGAATAGTTTGAATTATGATTGTAGATTTTATGTGAATTATTTACGTAATTGCAGAATTATAATATTTATTGATTTTTTTAATGCAGTCGTATGGGAAGAATGGGATAAACAAAAATTTTACTCCAAATTTTGAAAAATGTGAAACCCGAATAAATGAATAAAAAGCAATAGCTGTACAATCCAGCTTATCATTTTTAGTAAAAAGAAATATTTGCTTTAAAACTAATACTTTTAGTAATTAAATAATCAATAAGCAAAGAATCTGTCAATAAAATTACACCTGATTATCGTCTGCTTGACAGCTGATTTCAAGATGGCACTGTGCTTACTTGTCTTTTCCAGATATGAAATCTCAAAAATTTGCTTCGTTTTGTTATTCTTCATTTTCTTTCATGATCCATCATTACATATATTTAATTCTTTATCTCTCCACTCACAGAGAGACTGTTTATTTTGCGTTCTTCATCGAAATTTGGAGTCTTCCGATATATTATTTCCAACACACGTCAGTCGCCGATCGCGTCATTAATAATTTTGACAAAATATAGCTAACTTCCGCTTTCCGTATACGCTTGCGCAATTAGCATTTCCGTTTCGCTGTTTCGCTTGATTCAATTCATTCAATTTGAATAAAGTAGAACAATTTAAATTGATTTTAAAAGTAACTTCTTATGTTAAACATTCTTAAGCTTCTTAAGATTTGTAGTTCTTTATGTCATTTTCAGAAAATTCAACTTTGAGGTTAGATTTTCTGTTTATGTGTATAATGTTACAAAAAACTTAGTGAGCTTGGCGGAACTTGTTAATATTAAAACTGATTTTCCTTCAATTTTCAGGATATTATTCTTTTAATTTCAGCATTAAATTTCTGTAATGTATTGAAGAAAATTCGAAAATCGATTTTTTGAATAAGTGCAAGTTGAATTCAAATTCAAATCGTCTGCGCATGCGTGTCTGCGCATGCGCATTGCCTTTCCCTAAATAAATATGGCAGTGTTCTGTCAACACGAATCGTGTTTCATAAGTGGTCTCGTTGATAATTCTACTCATGCTGATTACAGAAACCTCGATAAAAGTGAAAAATGACGTGAGATCATTCGAATTTATCGGGACGATGTTACGCGTTCGAAAATATTGTTCACGACGTGAGAGATTTTAAGATATCGCGGTTGGTATTGTTCAGTCTTTTTCCATCATTTTGACCACTTTTGATTGTGACATTTTCAAAAATGGCATTACAGGACGAGGAAAACACTTGGTAAGTTTTCCAATTTTAAATCGTTCTTATCTCTTAAATCGTTATTTCCGTCAAGATTGAGATTATACGAGTTCTTATTTTGTGATGGTTACACCGTCTGTCAGAGTTAAATCCTCCAATCTATTTTCACTTGAATATCCAATTCTAAACGTTTCTACTGATTAGGTTTATGACACGTTTTTTGTAATAAGCCACAATATGCTTCATGTATTGCAGAATTGTTGTTTGTTATTTTATTGTCTTTCTCCGAACGAATCTTTATGTCTAGAAAATAAAACTTGGGCGTGTTACTATCTTAATTCTTTTCATTATTGTTTATTTGACTTTTATATTCTGATCTTTTAATAGTGTTTTTTTACACTTTTTAAAATTCCTGAAGTTTAAACTGGAAATCATGGTTTCCAAACATTCACTATAAACTGATAAAAATAAACTGGTTTTGTATTTAAAAATTTTTTATAAATAATAGCTGACAAGAATTAAAATTTTGAAATTGCGAGTTTTGTGAACCATGCATTTTCTAGAGGACAATTTTGAAAGTACACTTCAGCGCTTATATGTGATGTAAGGAAAAGTAGTTTCCTTTTAAGATTGAATTATTTAGCCTTGGCTTTCGACTTCTCAGGGTGTTGGAACTTGAAGCTGCTCTCTTGGACGCAGAAGCACCTTCAGCTTCAGATATATATGCAATTTGCAAAGGACAGCCAGTGCCTACAAATTTGAGGCCAGATGTCTGGCAAGCATGTTTAGATGTCACAGATCGTGGCAACCAATTAATCCATTTTAACGAGGTTTTTGATTTGCCGGAGCAAAATATTATAAGGGAAGATTGCCAACAACTCGTAGGTGCGTTAAAAACCCTTCAACATAGTTTTTAACTTTTAGAAATAACATAATGTTAATTTTCACTGAGAATGTTGCTTGAGTAAGTAGAGAAAACATAAATAATCATAATTGCAGCGAAACTCGGAAACGATGACGAGGATAAAGTGTCGGTCGTCTCAGACATTGAGTCGATTTTGACGTTTTATTGTAAGAGCAGAGGCAAGAAATACGAGAGGAATAATGGATGGCTCGAATTGCTAGAGCCACTAATAGCATTAAAACTTCCGAGATCTGCAACCTATAATTTATTTGAGGCTATCAGAGACATTTATATTCCAAGGTTGGTCTTTATTTTGTTTTACTACGATACCATTTATAAAGAATAACAATTTGTAATTCAGTAAAACTTTTAACTGTATTCATTCTTATTCAGAGGCGACACACATAGTTCAGTCTTAAGACTGTTACTCTTGTACCACGAACCAGAATTATGTTCCTTTTTGGATACGAAGAGAGTTTCGCCCGATCAGTATACAAAAGGATGGATAAGTACATTATTTGCCGGAGTTTGTTCGTTACCAGCTGTTTCTACAATGTGGGATCTTTACTTCATGCAGGCAGATCCATTCTTCATGATGTTTCTTTCTTTAATTATGGTCATAAACGCTAGGTGAGAAAAACATTTTTAGAATTAGTTATAAGATATTGAACGAAACAAAATCAAAGCTGTTATTAATGTTTCAATCCTGGTTCTATATTTATGAATAATGTACTATCTGCAGGGAACAAATTTTGAGTATGAAGGACGATGACAAGGAAAGTATAGTGAACACCTTAGCTGCAATGCCTTGTGCTCTCGAAGCTGACGACGTAACTGATTTTTGTTCTCTGGCGCAATATTATGCTATGAAGACACCTTCGTCCTTTAAACAAGACTTGTACTACATAATGTTTGGCGAAGGTGGGGATGAGAAGTTTATTACTCATGCCCTCTGTCTGCCTGTTTCTGCCCAGGAATTAGTCGAAAATACAGTTGAAGCTTCCATTCCAAATGGTTCTGTGGATTCCGTTAGATTTTTCTTGGTAGATTGCAGGCCTGCTGAACAATACAATGCGGGACATTTACCTACTGCGTTTCACTTGGATTGTAACTTGGTAAATGAATAAGAAGTAAACAATTTTAAGTATAAGCGTTGGAATTTAAATAATTGAAATGTTGGCAATTTTATTTCAGATGTTGCAAGAACCTGCTGCGTTTGCAACAGCAGTGCAAGGATTGCTACAAGCACAACGTCAAGCCTTAGCAGTTGGTTCTCATGCAGGTGGAGAACATCTTTGTTTTCTAGGAAGCGGTCGACAAGAAGAAGATCGATACACTCACATGGTTGTTGCTTCTTTCCTGCAAAAACACACTCAGTACGTCAGCATGGTTGCCAATGGATATCAAGGTAAGTCGGATAAATTTAGCATTCATGCCGTTAACCGGGGTAATTTTGGGACAAGGGGGCGTCTAAATTTTTATGTTCGACGGTTCAAACAGTTCATGGTTGTATTAAAGTCGTATTATCGTACGTTTCTAGCAATCCACGAATACTTTGGTGACGAGGTTGTCTCGAATCTTGTCGATCACAATTCGCAACATTGTCTTGTATGCAATGCCAATATGTCAGACTCAAATTCCAATGAGGCTAGTCCTGCTAAAGTAAGGAACAACAATTCAGACCTTTTTGGAAAAATTGGTCAAGCAATGAGGTTAAAAAGTCAAGAAGTCAAGGGGAAAATTTTCGACTATATCGTCAATCCTTCGGCGAGTACAAATAGTAATACTGAGAAGAAAGTTTCCAAGGAAGGTGATCTCGTCAAACGTTTTCACAACGCTGGGCCTGTATTTAGTATAGATGATGATCAGGATCTCGGTAAGTTATAATAATTAAAGCTATCGTAATATTTAATTGATAACAATATGATTAATGTTATCCATATTTTTAAAATGTATTGTAGATATGGCTTTGATGAATCACGAGAGTGAAGAACCAGTTGAAGTAGTTTCCATACAACAGTGGCTGAAAGATCCGAACTTGTTACATTCCTTTAAGTGCCAAGAAGTGAAAGTTAATGGATACGTTTACGAGAGGTTGGTGCAATTTAAATTTAAATTGTTCTTGCCAAAAAGTGCTTTTAATTTATTAAGTATAAAGTCGTTCTATTTTTGTAGAAATAATTACAAATATTTCATATTTTCAAAACTTACATTTTCTTTCTTTCAGTCAACTCCTTGTCACCGATAGTCACCTTGTTGTCCTCCGCGAGATTCCAGGGCGTAAAGGTGCAGCGCACGTGATAGTAAAACGTCCTCTCTCGAGCATCGTGAAAATAACGTCCAGAAAACGCCATCCGGATTTGATTACTTTTAAATACGGAACGACACAATATAATGACACTCTCCTCATTTCGGATATGGATAGGTTTTTTATTCCTAATGCGAGCGAAGCGACCAAGTTGATTTCACAGCAGATTTTAAGACAATTACAGGCCGCCAATGAAGAGAGTGAGAAGTAATTCGTAAGGGTGAGTGATACAGTCTTCATGCAAGTCAACCCTTTTAATAAAATTTCAATGTTGCCATCTATCCATATGACTTGCGAAAATTAGAATTTTTTACGTATTCACCATATACATAACAATCCATTGTATTCCCTATATCGAAGATTAAGTGAGGAAAGTAAACGTGAATCGTTATTAAAAGGGAATTATTAGAAAAAGACAATTATTAGTAAAAGAGGATCGATAAAATATGAGGGCCAATTAACTTAAGCTTAATTTGCTATAAACGTCTGATTTTGTAATCTAAAATGAGCTTTTTTCTGTACTTTTTTTCATTAAGGTGCCGTTTTAATTAATTAATATTTTTATTAGTTGCATTTTTTAACTTTTTATTTTTTCTGTTTTCGATGGATATCTTTGTATCTCTTCTAAACTTCATTACTATTTTTTTTTAACAATTTTGCTTCAGTTGATTTAATATAACATCTTCAACGTTTGTCTAAGAAGTTTTTGAATTGTAATTAATTTTCACAAACTTTACATTTGTCTTTTTCTTTTTCATTTTATTCAATTTATTTCTAGTTGTAATTAATTTAATTGATTAAGTACATTAGGGTTGTGAAAACGTCTGGCTTATTTCGTTGACTACCAGAAAGAATATTAGTTTTTTGTTCTTTACTTACTCAGCGACAAAATCAGCCATAAATCCTGCCAGAAACATTTTTCACTTGAAGTAAGTACAAACTTTTCAGCCGCGACAGACCAACCAAACTTTTAAGACTTCAATTTTCTCAAAAGTAGTTGAAATTTAAACCTTGTCAAGAGAAGAAAAAATCTTTAAAAGGCTAAAAATTGTGACTGCTCTACTACATATAAAAGAAATAGTTTTCAGTACGGTACTGATTTTGTAGCAGTTACAAAAACGTCCTAAAAATTCCTAAACATTCTTCTTAAGAACAAATAAATGTATAAGTTGGTCTAATTCCAAAAATAATAAAGACTATTCTTAGAAATCATTTTGGAATTTAGATTTTCTGTTTTGATCAATGGTAGAAATCTTCGGTATTGATTTTGAATTGAGATGGTGTGACAAAATTCTAAGAGTGTCTTTTGTTACGTATACATAAACCTAATATGGTTGTATTTATTTCACCGGTGTATTTATACAATAGGTGGTTGAGATATACCACTGAATGTTGTTGATTTATGAATTTAAATTTATTAGCTTAGAATTAAAAAGTAAATCATGTTATTTTCATTTTGACAGGTCCAACTAAATGAGGTTGATTTTTTTTTCTTATGTTATGAATGTTATAAAATATTGTACAATATGAATAGAATAATATATATATATATATGATTGTACATCGAGCATATCTTGTAAAAAAAAAAGGAAAAATAATATGCATTGTGCATCGAGGCAAACGTTTACGTATGTTGTGTAGAAATAGAAAGAAAGGGAAAACGATGTGATATCGCAAACTCATACGTGATTTCTTATTAATAAGTAGCAAGAGTAATTAAAAGTATTATCTGAAATTTACTCTTCTCATTCTGATATTTTGCCTTATTCCTTACCAATCGAAATTAAGTAAATTTCAAAAGTTTACAAATGAATAATTTAAATTATAAATTCTTTTTCATAACATCTAAATTGAAAATTCGACTTTCGCTCCGCTGTGAAGGCATTGAAAGTCGAATTTTCAATTTAGATGTTATATGAAAAACAATATACACGTGAAATTGTCGCCTTTCTCCCCTTGTCACGTAAATTATTATTTCTTTCTTATTACTTTAAGCCTAGGATTCAAGAAATAAGTAATTTTATTCATTATTTGTGTCATACTTTTATTACAAGGAATGCATCTTAACAAATACACATTAATATACATAATTATTGTTGTGTCATTACACATTTAGTCATGCCGGAAGTATGTATAATAGCAATTTCTGATTGAAAAATTATCGCCATGGGATTGTTAAAATTCATAAATAAGAATACCCGAGAGAATACTAATATTTAATGTAGATGGAATTTGAAATTTTCAGAACAATTTAGTTTCGAGTTAAATATTTCTGTTAGATAATCAAGAATTTAGGAGGCGAATAAATTACAAATTTTGAATTTCACGATTTGAAAATTGAGTTTGGAATAAAAAAATATTCATTATTTAATATTTAATTTGGGAATTAACTAACAATCCCATTCAAATTTAAATCAGCTTCACCTTTTTATTCATACGAGCGTGTTTCGCGTTTATTTACAATTTGTCCATTTTAGTTATGTAACATCAAAGCGATTTAGGAAACAAAATATGAATAAAAATAAATTTAAATTGACTAGAAATGGACTAGAAATAGACTGGAAGTGGTAGAAAACTAAACAAGTTTCCTACTATAGCGAAAAACTGTTAAATCTGCTTGGAATAAAAATACAAGTTGAAAAAAGTTGATTCAACTTATAGAAATAAACAAAAGTGAAATTTGACCCCCTTTCTTTTTAAGAATTTAAGATTTAAAAAAAATCAATTTATAAGCAATACAAATTTAAAGTAATAAAATAATTTTTAATATTATTTTTATCTTTATAAGTATTATGCAGAGAACATTTTTTAGAATTTTCGATCCAAAGTGCAAAATGCCGAAGGGGTCCATAGTTTCACAGATTCTTTTTCTTTAAAAAAATACTTCGATTTATGTTTTAAACTTGAAATTAATTCACAATGTTACTCTTAGCATTTTTTCTAGATAATGTTTTTCGGTGCGACACATTTCTTTAAATTATTACGCACTTATGTGATTTTAAAGTCAGAAACTAAAAACTATTTTGTTACTAGAAAATAATGATTTTTCCAAAAAGAAGAAAGTTTCCCAGTGAAAAAATAAACAATTAATAAAATGAACTCTCTTGCATTAATGATAATATCTAGGTCTGATTTAAACATATTTCAAAGAGTAAAGATTATAAAAATATTGGAAACATTATAAATACTTTTTGAAATTAATTTAAGGATTGCTAGTTTGTGAATATTGGAATAGTTTTTAGTTTCCGATTGAATGAGACTTCCAAAAAGATCTTTTAAGTAAGTCTCTGGCCTTAAATTTATCATTGGCCGATTTAAATTTTAGATCATAAAATATGCTTTTCTTCTTCCGAGCGATGATAATAATACTTACGTCCGGTGATAATAAAATTACATACATTTCAAACAGGCTATTCTTCATAAAAATGCTATACTTAACATTTTCATATACTTATAATTTATAAATATATCATAATAATGTCGTATTATTACTAGTTATTGTGTACGGTGTCTTACGAATAAGTACGAAAATGATATTTCAAGGATGAGTGCGTGTGTGGGTTCTTAAAAGTGAATCACGACAGAGAGCCTCGGTCAAGAAGAAAATCTTTCTGATAATTAAAAAAATTAATTAAAATGCGGAAAGCCCAATTTCAAATACTTATATGTTTTTAAATTTATTTTGTTTAATCAAATACATAATTAAGTTCTTTAAAAATAAGTGGGGTAAATTATTTTCTTTAAATATCCGTTTGAGAATCATACATTTTGTTATAAAATATAAAATTGCAGATTTCATCTTGATCTCGGCTCTTGAAATTCCCATAGCAAACGTCACAAGTCTACAAAGGTACGACTCTGCGTTCTTTCTTTTCCATTGAAAATAGTTTGTATTGAATTTTCTTTCAATCCGCGCCAAATACCATAAACCATTTTGCTTATTTTTACCTTTTCCTTAGGAAAAGTAAATTCTTGATCGATCGACAGGTTTCAAAGAAACTTAAATTACTAAATTACTTATTGTTCTACGACTAAATGACAAAATTAATGGTCCCCTAATTTATATTAAATTGCGGGGATCGCCTGCAGATAACTATAAAAACTTTCCACTAATCTGTAGGATTTTAGAAATTCTTTTTTTGTTCTAGTCCAAGGTCAAATATCCAAGATCCTTCCAAAGTGTATCTAGTTATAAATTTTTAAGGAAGAAATTTTGGTGACATGAAGTAGCTAATGACTTTTATATTTTCTGAAAATGTTTTAAATTGAGAATAATTTTGCATAGATTTCTAAAGACAGAATATTTTTTCAAGAATGTATGAGAATTAAGTTAATTTTGTAAAGATTTCTAATAATTTATTATACATTATTTTCAGTGAATTTTGATGCATAACTAGTTTTTATGCCATTCGTACATGGCAGGAATTCTTCCTTTTTGTGGTCACAGTTTTACAAGTTTGTTCTTGGTCACGAACACACAATCAAACCCAAGAGAGAATACAGCGGGAAAACCACGTAAGAAAATTCCCTCGAGCTAACTGAGAGCTAAAGCAAGAACTTTTTTCTTTAGGTTACTGGACACTTGAGGAATGTACAAAGTCAAGGAGCTTTTTCTTGACATTTCTTTTAAAGTTCTATACACACTGGAGAAACGATTTTCTGAAGTGTTACAATATTTTTCTTGGATTTTCTCAAAAATTCTTTAAGATGTAAACAAATTTCTTTTGACACTCAATTTTCAAAAAAAGACTTCCCAAATAGAATTTTTCATTTATGTGAAAAGAGTTCTCGTAAAAAATTGTGTATTTGATTATAAAATATATACAATGATTCTAAAAAAGGATGGATCTTGGTCTACCAATTTTTCCTACCCTTAGACTGAACTTCTCCTAAGAAAATAAAACCTTGAAAAACGCATTCTCGTATCGTGCGAAAATTCATATTTGAAAATCCTCAGAGGAAAATATTCGAGTTTCTTCGACAATTTATTTCCCTAAAGAAGCTTCTACCTGAATTTCTTATGAAGATGGATTTTCTGCGAGAGCTTTAGAAGAATAAGAAGTCAAATATCTCCAAAGAAATTCAGAATTTCTAAGTTTCAAGTTTCCCAAGAAGTAGATGCATTTGTTTCTATCTGAACTTTGAAGTTTTAAATTGCAGAGAAAATTGGATTCTATGAGAAAATCAAAATTGTGATAATACGAAACTTTTTAGGGAATGCCTTTTTTTACTTTCTTTTACAACATTTTCTTGGTTCCTTAGATTAAACTTTGTGCACAATACGAGAAAACAAATCCGGTTCTAACTTTCGAGAAATTTACTCTTTGGTAACTAAATTGTTGGCTGTCGGTACTTGCGACATTTTTTACTACCCCAAATTTAATTTTCTCAGTGCAGAGAAACAGTGAACCAGACTACCATTCCTGGATGTGTTAGTCCACCAATCTCACAATTCACTGTTCGAGTTTCGCCATTCAAAACGAACAACGCCTCGTTCGAAGGACTGACCATGTAGCGACCGAAAATTCCGCTTTGAACGATTGGTCTGTTTGGATTTCCCCACTGAGCGAGATTTGCAGGCATCGCTTTTCCCACGCCAGTAATCATTTCCACTTTACCTGTAAATGTAATATTTTTCTCGTTAAATTTAGATTTGTGAAATACATAGCCGAGTCGAGCTGGACACAGCAGTTTGCTAATTACAAAATACGAAATACAAAGTACAAAATATAAAATGTATTCGTAAGATTTATTTGTAATTGTTATATTTTTTTAAGCAACTCGATTATTTCTGCTGCATTTATTCAGCGTCCTTTGATAAAAAAAAATATCACGTGAATTCTTTAGACTTATAATCAAAAAAAGATTGAATATTTTCTTAGAAAATTGTATTCTTGATATTTAAATTATTTTCAATGTTTTCTTCTTTAAATTTTAGACAAAATCCGATTAGATTCTAATTATATTCTAATTGGTATTAAATTCTTGCGTAAAAGACGTGAAAAAGAGAAGTTGTTTGCAAAGTAAAGCTGTAACAATGCTGCTTGAAATAAAAATAATAATAGGCAAAGTACCAGCTTCTGTACCTGTTCCCAAATTGAGGAAGAGAATATCCTCTTTATCAGCGGATGAAGCGTAGAGATCATATCCATGTGTCGTTTGTGAAGGATAAAATGTGATATCACTGATGTTCAGGGTAGTTTTAACATCAAAAGCGAATTTCAAGCCAGTTGCTGAAATGAAAAATGTAATACATTTTTATGACTTCAGAATATTTTCTTCATCTTTGTAGAGTAGAAAATTTAATTACTGGATGCTCTGAAATTCAATCGGAAGGAATGAAATTAATAAAGCCAAAAGCTTTACCAAAGAGATGCAATAACGAAAGTTTATATGAAAATTGATTGGAAACTTCATTGGTAAATCTTTATCCTCAAACATCAAATGATTTCATTTATTATGTGAACTAAATTTGAGAGGAAAATTGTGGCCAATGAAAAAGATTTTCCTCTTTTTTCTATTTACGTCGAAAAATTTAATAAATCGTATAATTACGTAGAATTTCCTGGACGACGAGAACTACTCCGCTTTCTTGGCGATCGAGGGTGACGAGGTGTCTAGAATCGGGTGAAACCATCGGCTTTCCGATCAAATCTGATTTGTGAGTGAGGACAGTATCTGTGAGATAGTCGAGTAATAATTGACCAGTTGGTCTGCCAGTAACTGGCTCTTCACACTGCAGAATTACAAAACCATCTGTAATGGAAAATTGAGAATATATTAAAATAATTGTCTGTAGTTAGTATTTAAAATAATTACTAATTATATGAACCATAAATTATACATTTAAAAATAAATGGTGGTTCGTTATGATGTTATACTTACAAAGAGCCGAAAATTGGATGTGCGCTGGAACACAATTATAAGGAGCCAAATCCGCACTTCGTGTATATCTCATGTTTGCCAAATCCAATTTGTACATTCCACGTTGATTCGTATGCGTAACGTAACCATATTTGAACATATGACCTATATCCTAAAAAATAATTATTATAAATCGCTGATTAGATTCCTAATAGTAAATTAATCAGTCTATCTTTCGATAATGTTTACATTAAAAATTTAACGTTCTGGATTAAATTACTCTACAATTTTATGGTCTACAAAATTCAAAGTATCTAGTATGCTGAATTGCGCTCTGGATTTTAAAATAATATCATGCTTGAAAGTTTCAGAATTTCTAAGCGCTTAGAATTTCGATCCCTTTATAAATTTGAACAGTTTAGAAATTTGCTCAGCCTTAGAACTTGAAAGCATTTAAGTTTGAAGATCTACATAATTTTTTTATTCGGGAGGTGCTTTTTGAAAAATGCTCAGATCCTAAAACTCAGAAAAGTCAAAAGTTTTGTGAAAGTTCTCGAGTGGTATTTTTAAGAATTTAAAAATTTGAAATCTTTAAGTCTTGGAGGTCTGTATAGAGAATATGCAAGTTGTAACTGGTCTTAAAATCAGTCTCGTTAGGAAACTTGAAACAAAGTTACAAACCTGACGTTCTGGGATATAAAGCCCTCTGACAAGATCAAATTGCCCGTCGATGGGTTCCGGATGCACCGTGTGATGTTTCCTCTTCTGAGCTGCATCTCTGATTACCTGAACTGTTTTTATGCCAATGTCCCTCTCGCTTCGCCAATTCAGCACCCAAACTTGATCCAGAGATGGTACATACTGCAATTCCACTGGAAACTTGTCTGTAACTACCACCTGCAAATTACATGAATTACATTGCGGTTAGATAATTAAATTCGCTTTAATTGGAAATTCTAGATTAAACTTCAATCATTTCAGAAGCATTTCCAACTTTTAAATGTAAGAAAAGTATTAAGTTGAACTGTTATTTTAAAATAAACGCCAAATAAAAGCGAACATTGAACTCGAATATTTTTTGCTCGTCCGCTGATATAGAGATTATTGTTTTCTGTCTGAGTTTTTTATACTCTACTCTCTTGTTATTTTTTAAGTTATTTTTTTATTATACTGCGATAAAGTTTTTTTTTTATTATGAGCAGATGTATTAAATGAGGTAGAAAATCGCTTTTGAGTGAACCGAAGTTTATAGATTTAATGCTGGCGGCTCACAAACAGGGTTGTAAAAATCGGCTAAGGGTTTCAAGTTAGCGACCGGCCGTAACACAACTGCGATCCATTGCACTTGGACGATTTTCCCTGTACGGTTAAAACATAAATCCGTTCAAGCCGACAAACCCGAATGCGATCATACATTCTTGGTCCATTTAACTCGAGATATAATCGTACAAGCACCTATCATCGATCGACTTTTAAGTGAACAGTTTTCAGTAAAAGAATCTCATAAGATCACATTTCCTTAGATATATTGAGAACTAAATTACATCTAATAATCTATCGTATCAATTTTATTGATCGATGAAAGCAATCGTATTCCTCGGAGTCATTTAGAAACAGAAAATAGATCTAATACCAAGAAATGAAGGGTGGCATGTCATAAGGGATTAGCCTACATTTATCAAATTTTTCAGGAGAGATAAAAAACGTTCTGTAAAATCTAATTTTCAATTTAAAAAAAAAAAACAAAAATCCACTCCGGGGATATATTTCGTTTTTTATGGGAATTTCGAAAAAACGAGTTATAAACAAATCCTTTGGTGAGGATGTGTATTCGAATTATTAAGAATTTTCTAGCTAATAATATAATTTTTGGTAAACTGTGGGTTAATCCCTTTTGACATGCCACCCTTCATAATGTGAAGGGTTATTCAAATCAGAGTTCTTTCTAACTATGTATTGAACTCTTTCAATGAATCATTTACGAGTTTATATTTAATTCTTAATAATGTGATAAGAGATAAATATTTATTTATTTAATTATTTATATTATGTCTTGATATTGTGGAAATGAATGTTCTGTTTTTATTGAAAAAAATTCGACCTCAAGATATAAAATTGATTTATATTTCATTAAAATGAAAAAAAGCTTACATCAACGACGACCATTTGTATCTTGCTAATGACGAGAATTCGATCTTTATCTGGTTGAGAGACGTAGACGTAACGATTTGCTACGTTAATAGCTCGACCCCAGGTACACAGAATTTCCTTATCGCCACACAGATATTCCTAACAGAAAATTAAACTTAAAATGCATTATAAATAATTTAGATATTGAAAAATTCAATATTAAAAATATTCAATTTTAAATTTTTTGGAAGAATAGAGAATACTTATAAGCAATTTTTTCTTATTAAAGAAATGAATTTTTTAAATGACTAAGTACTTGAGTTCCTGGTATGATGTCAGTGGATCGAATTTGATGATAAAGTCGACAGGCAGAAGGTTCGTAGATGGAAATTCCGTGTTCGTGAAAGGAGAAGAATCTTCTTTCCTCGTTCGTCGCAGCTGCAACATAAAAATGATAAACTTAAAATGTTATTAAAAGCAAAATGCAAAAGCAAATTGAAACACATTGAAAAAACGTTATTCAAATAAATAGGGGGCTAGGGTATTTTATTCAAACACAGTTTAATTTTTTCCGAGGATTCAAGTGAGGTGAATTAAATTGATTCAATTTAGGTGCCGAGCTTACACGAAACTCACCCCTTGAAAAAAGAATTGACCTCTTCCCTTAGAATTTTAATTGCGACAAAAGATTTGATTTGAAATGACCAGATTTACATTCAATGGCGTGGATGAATCGAAATAAAAATGGAAGAAATGATGAAAAGTCAATTCTCAGAACATGTGCAAGCTTTCTAATAGTTTGAAGCAAAGCGGCTTGCTGAAAGAGAACGTGCAATGAATATTAAAGCATAGTAATGGAAAACGAACTGGATTTGGCCCATAGGCCCTTGAGCCGTGTAATCGTGGATATTTGCATTCAAGATTCAAGTCCTGCCCATCGCCAGGTATTATTCGGATTTCTATTGGACGTCGTACGTTTCCTGCACTTTAAGCTTGAGCCAGGATGACAGTTTGTGGCCACCGAGCATTGAGTATATGTATTCGTTAATGGAACCATCCTTGATTTAGACTGAAATCGTTCGGCAATAACTATTCTAATATAACATCCGTAGTATTTGCGATATTACAATTCAAACTCGTTGCTGAAGAAAATATCTATAGACGAAAGTCTTATTTGAATTTACCAGAAAACTTCATTTGAGAAATGGGTCATCTTCAGAAGTCAAGAAACTTTCGACAGAAAAAGAAAATAGTTTGAAAAATGAAGAATAGTTTTATATTAAATAATTCAAAATCAAATACATTTTTACAAATCAATTTTAAATAGATAAAAAAATTGGAAACTAAAACTAATTTTCTTTTGGATGATAAGAGTCAGAGATTCACGTTTGCATTTATAGTTAACAACTTTATTTCACATATCGCTAGTCGGGATATTGAAACGAAGTTAGATTTCGTATTTCGTCAACGAGTTGCTAACACCCGTTTTCACTCGTTTTTATCTCGTTCTAGTTCCCATGCTTCCATTATGTCCCGCGGCATGAAATGCTTTTCGAACGATACTACAAACGTTATGAATTTACGACCGATAATACTTTGAGCGTGAAATTTTTTACTTTTTTTTTTGTATCAAGGCCATTATCACGTTTGGAGCTTAATTATGCGATAAACTGTGACTTTTATATGATTATAATATTCTAATTAACAGGTTTGATAAATTCAATGGACCAAAGCCTGAAAGAGAGTTTTTGATTGGAATATAAATTTTCGTTCACTTTCTAAACTTAAATATTTCAATTGGTGTTTTGATAAATTGGTGAATAAAATATTATAATTGAAAGTTTCCGAATTTTTTTAAAGATTTATGTAATTCATAGAATCATTTTTAAAACTCTTACAACTGGAAGTTTTCGAGGGGATGACCATCCGATTTTTGAGTCTACACCAGATTTCAAGATCACCAAGATTTTAACGATTTCAAAATATTTCAAGAAATTTGAATTGATTAAAATGACTATAAACTTACAGGGTGTTGGTTGTTCCTGAACGACGAGACTGCTGATATCTCTAGTAAGACCCCCAATGCTCGTCGCCTGGCACATATAGGCGCCAGTATCGGCATAACCGATGTTCTTGATGAGCAATCTCGTCCCGTTTCCAATTACCTCAAACTTATCTGGCTCGTCGTGAAGTGGTTCGTCGTTCTTCAACCACTCCACTCTGGGAAGTGGTTCTCCAACCACATGACATCTCATCGTTGCCTCTTCTCCAGGTCTCTTCGACTGGAGTCTCGGCGTCACCCTCACTTCCGGAATGGCTGTTCAACATTTCAAACAAACAGCATTATTACGCTAATAATTATCTTCACTTTCTAAGCATTCTTACGATAAATTACTCTAAATTTGAATCAGTAAACATATTTACTAATTTCATTTAGTGACTCGTTTCTAGCTATTCAAACAGTGAGATTAAGGACGTTGGGTTCAAGTTTCAGCCTGTAAATTCAATCTCTTCGTTTTACTCAAAAAATATTATAACTAGATATATTTTCGCTCTGCAGGCATACCCTTTTTCAAAATAGAAGTGTGGCTATAGAGCGAAAAAGTATTTAATTACAATACTTTTTGCACAAAACCAAGAATTCGAAACCTATCCTCAAAAAACAATCTCTTCATTTTTACAAAAAAAAAAAAGTATTAAAATTATACAATTTTTCGCTCAGTGTGCATATTTCTATTTAAAAAGTAAATTGCGCTACAGAACGAAAAAATAGCTAGTTCTAATATTTGTTGAGTAAAATGAGGAAAACGAATTTTGAGATTAAAATTTGGTTTCAACAAAATTCAGTAAAATTCAACTGATTTAAATGTAGATAGTGTTCACTATTCATGTTTGAACTGCTGTAATTGAAATGTAAAAAATTCTGCTTACTGTGAACTGTAAGTATATGAGTCTGCACAACATCTTTATTTCTGAGAGCATGACAAGTATAATTGCCAGCATCGACTAACTGTACCCTTGTCAAATACAGGCTCCCATCGTTAAAAACGCGAATCTGAAAAGACGTGTCAATTAATCAAAGCTTCTTTTGTAAAGAGAGAAAAAGAGAAAAAAAATAGGTATGACTTCATAAATTGCTGGAAGAACTAAGAATCTTGAGATAGCAGACCATTATAAAAATTAATATGTATTAAAGTGGAATTTAAAAAAATGAAACTAAACTTCTGAAGCATTCGAAAAATAAATGTAATTCTTTGGAAGTATAGTTGAAAACCGTTTTGTCAGTAGAAATCTAAAGTTAAACTTCTTCTAATTTTAAACTGCCCAGAAAGTTTCCTTTTACCTCCTGCTCTGAAAGAGCTTCCAGGTCCGCTTCATTGCGTCTCCAGACTAAAGGAGGTGGAGGCGTTCCAGTGACGTCACACTTTATCTCCACGTTATCCCCTACCCTTGCCGATATATGATTCACTTCAAGGGATTTGTCTAAAGAAACTACTGAAACACCTGAAAAAAAGAAATGCGCCTTTCAGACCGTTTAGTTTTCCAATAGCACAAACTTGAGCAAAAAGTACTCAAGTTTGGAAGCACCGTGTTTGAAAAGTTCTTAAAGTGGAAACATTCAAGATTGAATCATTTCAGAATTGAAATATACCTATTAGATTCAACATAAAATTCCTTAAAAAAGATCTCTCACGATAGAAAAGTAAAAACAGTGGAATTCGAATTATTTCTTCACCATTTTACTTATGAGCAGGGCTTCCACAGACTAATGTTATTCAAAAAAGTGACGAAAGTGATTAATTTGATCTAAAAAGTGTCTAAAAGTGACTAATTTTGAACAAAATAGTGACTAAAAGTAATTATTCAGGTGGCCACATGTCGGGGAAGTCAGGGAAATGTTAGGCAAAAAAAAATTTTTTTAAGGAAGTCAGGGAAATGCGAGTAGTTGTCAGGGAAAATAGAAATTTACTTTTATGCTAACTATGTTATTTTTGTCATATTA
>JAUESH010000043.1:10621619-10634647 GCA_032275165.1 Synergus magnus | reverse complement strand
TCAAAAGATGACATTCATTCATGTTATGCAAAAAGGGACCTAAGTCCATGGTGTATTTTTCATAAAAACTAAAAAATAATTTGACGTAAGAGTAAAACGTCTCTGATTTCTTAAAGAATCTAGTATTAGTAATGTTTAAGCAAATTTTGAGAAACAAATAAAAGTCGATAGAGTTGCCACCTAGTTTTTTGCGTTTTTCTCAAATTCGTCAAAATGAACTTAGGTCCCTTTTTGCATGCGGCTATTCATTTAAAAGACTGATTTCTCGTTTTGTTGGATGAATTGAAGGGTTTCCAGGATATAATCTAGGATTATTCACTAAACTTTGTCGAAGTCGTCACCGGCCAATTTCCATTACAAATCGAAATCACACGCTTGCGTGTCTCTGCATAGATTATAGAACTAATAGTATTCCGAGAGTACGATAGGTATCGGTAAATCGTATGCTGGAAATCGGACGGTGTAGTTTGCCAGAAAGCGAAATACATATAACTGGCAATTGGCAGTAGAGGCCAAAATCATGACTGGACTCTGCTAAACTAGTTTCGCACCAATCTCATTCATGTCCCAGCCAAACGTCGACGGTTGACCTCCCAACTCAACTGCCCAACTGCCTCTCTTTACCATGTCTACTTTTCATCTCGGCATTTTTATTCTTTAAATTTCAAAACCCGATCTTTATCATTTTTCGTTTCGCTACGTTTTCAATATCCGCTGGACGATCCTCCAATTCGTCCACTTTATTCAGAATCAATTCCGTCTATCTAAAAGGACTTTTTAACTCTTCAAAAATATCTATTTCCATCCCTATAATACTTAATTTCATAATTGGCTCTGATACTTTTAAAATTCATCTTAAAAATTAGCAGACATATCTCAACATGCCAAAGCTTTCACGTAGTGAAATATGAAAGAGTAATTTGCTCTAGTGTGAAAATGGGAATTCAATTTAAACTTGGTCCTTCTCCGTTGCCACGTCAAAGCCCCTCTTAGCGATCCTTCTGCCTCTGATGGCATATATAGCCTCCTTAATTGCTAATAATTACAGTTTTAGGAAAATTAGATTAGTTGTTAATTATCTACGAGCTTCACTGCGGCTAATGTCTCTTCGGTACTTTTAGACGGCAAGTGAATATTGAAGAATATTCATTAAATAGTTGGACCTTCTTATTATTTATTTACTGAGGCAAATAACGAAAGAGACGAATTGAAGGAAAAATAAAAAAAGTCAAAGCGAGAGTAAGAGAAACACGATAAAGAACCCTTTTTGCATGCTAATTAGCAGTCGCTTGCAAGTAAATATGGTTAAGATAAGAGGCAAATAGAAGCAACTTAAGAAGGAAGAAATGCTTAATTGTAAAACGGAATTATGCACGGTTAGGAAAAGAGACTTCTAGAATTTTTTTATATCAAAAATGTTTTTATCTTCTAAATTTCTAGACCACACGGAAAAAATTAGTTATCTAAATTTTCCTTGACTGTCATCGATTTTTGGATAGGACAAAGTTTTCAAAATATTTCATAAATAAATTTTTCCGTGTAGAAAGATTAAAAACCTCATGTTTTTGATAATTTCCGAAACTCTAAAATATCATTTTAAAAAAACCATATGATAATATATAATCAAATTATTCATATTTAAATATATAGATACTCTTAAACGAATCAACAGAGTTTTATCCCTTGTTCTTGAGAAAGGAAGGTGAATTAACATAAGACGAGTGCGAGTGAAAGGACAGTGACGAAAATCAGGTCATAATTATTCAAACTTTTTATCCAGTTCAGAAATAATGAGATCAACACCAACAGCCTTCGATAGCTCAGTTGGTAGAGCGGTGGACTGTAGTTGGATTTAAAAAAGTGGACATCCATAGGTCGCTGGTTCAAATCCGGCTCGAAGGAAAATATTTTTTTGAATATTTGTTTAAAAATTGATTTTTAGATGAAATTTTAAAAAATATTAAAAATACAATTATTTTTGCTTGCAATTTTACAACTTCCGTTGGAATATTTCAAAAATGGAAAGAAAAAAAGTATTAAACAGGGATATAAACATTTTTAATTATCAGCACATGCACATTGCACTACAATGCACAAGAATTAGTACATATCAGAAAATAAAATTGGGAATTTATTGTAGTATCATTACTGCAGGTGGATTCTAGAAATATTTTAAGGGATTTCATAGAGATTTTAAAGGATTTTATGAGATTTTAAGTGATTTTAAGTAATTTCAAGGGATTTTAACGGATTGGAAAATATTTTAACGACTTCAAGATATTTTTAGAGCTTTTAAGAAATTTAAAGGGACTTTAAGAGATTCGAAAAGACTTTAAAGGATTTTAAAGAATTTCAAGAGATTTCATTACTTCTGCTTCCTCATAGAGGAAGCTTTGAAGTCGTTACATTTTCCATTATTTTTAAAATGGTTTAATTAAACTTTCCTCAGTTGATAAATGTCTAATAAAACATTCTAATCAATTGTCCAGATGTATGTATGTGTGTATGTATGGATGGATTTCGCCGATTTTTGTCGCAACTATAACTCAAAGATAGTTGTAGATAAATTGATGAAATTTGTAGGGCTTACTTGCACAACCAATTTCTCAAAACGTGCTAAAGGATTTTTCAAAATATTTAAATTTACAATTTTTATGTACTCTTATAATTTTTGTAAAAAATTGATTTTTCGACTATAAGTTTTCAAATAATCAAAATTCAAATCTTATGTACAGGAAAGAAAGATTCCTTGAGTTGAGATGAATCGATTGACCTGTAAGATTAATGCAGTTAATTGAATATTAAGGAAGTCATAAGGAAGTTATGGTTATTTATAATTTTGAAAAATTGATTTTTCAATTATAACTTTTCGAATTATCAAAATTTAAAGCTTATGTAACAAGAAAAAAGTTTCTTTGTGTCGAGACGAATTGATTGACCTATATGATTAATGCATTTCATTGAAAAATAAGAAAGTTATAAATAATTGTAATTTTCAAAAATTAATTTTTTGACTATAATTTCTCAAATTATGTTTTGCTTCGAGAAAACAATACTTAATGCTTCTTCTATGAGGAAGCAAGGTGCTCAACAAATGAGCACAAAAATATATATAAATATAGTTAAATGAAACACCTGAGATCGAATTCACAGCTAGTTTACGTGATTTTAAGGAGTTTCAAATGATTGGAAGAGATATCACAATATTCAAGTGAGTTTAAAGAATTCCAAGGGATTTAAAGGATCACTCAAAATGTATCTCTTGAAATTCTTTAAGATCCTTTAAATGGTCTAGTTTCAGCAAAAAATATTTATTATTGCGAGCGCAAAGTTGGGGAAACTAAATTGTTCTTATAGTAAAGTATCACATGCCTTTAACGCTTACTTGACACACTTCCGCTGTGTGACGTACTTGACACACTGGGGTTTTTTGTACCCCAGTCGAAAAACTGTTTTATAAAAACTTAAAGGTTGTGTATTTTGACCTGTCAATTTTTTCATAGCTTCTTTGGATATCACTTTCCAAAGAAATATTGGTCTCATATTTTAAATTATTAAATTATTAAATTATATTTTAATTATCTCTATCGAGTTTGAGTAGTATTTTCCATATTTAGAAATATGCTGGGGTGTGCTGTACCCCAGTGTGTCAAGTAAGGGTTAAATAAATCATCAGTGATCGCAGTGAATTATACCTTCTTCTGAACAAGAGAAGGTGGAGAAAGGTGGCTTGAGATAAGTGAAAGGACGGTAGAAAAAATTAGGTCATCAGTTTGTACTTTTGATCCAGTTCAGAAAAATTTAGGTTGATTCCAACAGCCTTCGATAGCTCAGTTGGTAGAGCGGTGGACTGTAGTTGGAATTTAATAAGTGGACATCCATAGGTCGCTGGTTCAAATCCGGCTCGAAGGAAAAAATTTTTTGAATATTTTTTAAAGACATATCGCCTTCAAAAATTACTTAGAATTGGTTATTGTCTAAATTTAAAATTCTACACGTATTTATTTTAATTTCAATTTATTACAAAGGAACAATGCTTTTTTTTGAGGAAAAAAAAAAAGCATTTGCAGAAAAAATAAAAAGTTCTTTGTATCCTTTGAATCCCCTTCAAATATTTTTGAAATCTTTTAAAACCTTCAAATTTCTCCTTTGAAATTTTAAGTGCACTCAAAATTCAAATGATCAACCCCTCGGGCTTGTACAAAAAAATCTGGTTTTCCAAAAAAATATTTTCCTTCGAGCCGGATTTGAACCAGCGACCTATGGATGTCCACTTTTTAAATTCCAACTACAGTCCACCGCTCTACCAACTGAGCTATCGAAGGCTGTTGGAATCAATCTCATTTTTTCTGAACCGGATAAAAAGTTGGAACAATAATGACCTGATTTTCGTCACTGGCCTTTCACTCGTACTTGTCTTGTGTTAATGCACCTTTCTTTCTCTAAAACAGAGTGGAGTGACGTACTGTTATGCTAATTCATTCAAGAGTATCTATAATTACACATGCATTAATTACTAAATTATTAAATTATTAATGTACTGTATGTACGTAAAATTTATTTAATTAATTGCATTCACGAAGAGGGGTTTGCAGTAATGAACAGGAAGAGATACTACTACTACTACTACTACTAGTAAGGTACTAAAATAAATTCTCAATTTTTTTATCTCATAATTTCCGTTCCTTATTGTGCTCTTCAAATGAGAAATTAATTAATTATACAAGACCTTTTATATGGTTTTTATCACTGTTTGAATTTGCTTCTGCTGATAGTGATAAATGAGATAACTTCCAATAAAAATGAGCAAAAAAGTGTTCCCCAGATATTCTTGAAAATACTTGAGCATGTCAATTTTTATTTTCCCCCTTTCTCTAATAGTGCTATTAATTTCGATCCATTTTCCAGTGGAAGAAATACGCACGATAAAAATACTGATTGGTAAAATACCATCCTTTTAAATGAGAAAACAATAAATTTTACACGAAGAGAAGAAATCAGAGTGGAATCGTATTTTCAAAGGATGTAAAGTCTGCATTTGGATCGTTTCGACCAGACGTATTCGACATGGGTATTTGAGAGTGCCAGATAATTGAATTCCTCGATTAAGGAAAGAAATGTCTCGTCTTCGTGAATCGCTGGTGATTTATGCCTGGTGAGGATCGCCTCGCTTCGCGGATGTTCTCTGATGCAAATGTTGGTAGCGCTGGAGAACTTGGTGGAAGGATTTATGGGCACCATGCTTTTCGCTGTGAGAACAGAACGAAAAGAGCCAAAAGTCTCGGAAAAGAGGAAAAGGTGGAAAAAGAGAGAAAGAAAAAAAAAAAGAAAAAACATCACCGACTGCGAAGCAAGCCTCGTGTTCGCCACGATTCACAAACCTCTGTTCTCCAGGGAGCAAGTTACGAGAATGCTTGTGAATCACTATTACCACTATTATCACTATATCAGCCTCGTAATCTTTAGAGAAAACCTTAATTTTCATTCCCTTAATGTATTTCTTTCCTTACTTTTTTTACATGATGAGTACTTTTTTTTTTAATTTCAAATTTAATACTTTCTACATGATATAATAAATAAATTCTTGCCTCTAAAGATACGGTTTTAGCATAAAGTTAAAGGGAGGTAAATTAGAAAATATTCACGAGTGCTAGAGCAATAAAAAGGAATAAATGGAAAAAAGATCCTTCGAGCCGGATTTGAACCAGCGACCTATGGATGGCTATATGTACTTTATCAACCCACTACAGTCCACCGCTCTACCAACTGAGCTATCGAAGGTCGTTAAAATGAGATTTCTTTTTTCTTAAGAAGATCCGAATTTTATGACCTGCAGCACGATAACGAGCTTTCACGTGTTAGTTCTCGGACCATCGAGAAGTATCTGAACGCGGAAGATAAAAAGTAAAAAAGAAAGAATCGAACATGAGATATGAGGAAGTGAAAGTCCAATCTGTGCTAAATTATTAGCCTTAATTAATACATAATCCATTAAGTTCATCGAATGGATTCAAACTGAGACTCAAAAGATTTTTCGTAATTTTAAAGGATTTCGTGTCATTTTAAGGAATTTCCTGGAATTTTGAGATGTTAAAAGATTTTTAATATGAATTTTAAGGATCCCAAAAGGTTTTCAAAAGTTGTAAGGAATTTTGTAGAATTTTAGGATGTCAAAACATTTTTTAAATATTTTTAAATGTTTTTAAATTCCACGAGGAACTTTAAAATCCCTTAATATGCGTCAAAATTTCTTAAAGTCATTAGACACCTATTGAAATCCCTTAAAATTCGCTGAAATCTTTTTAAATTCCCAGAAACATCTTTAAATTCCTTAAAATTCCACTACAATATTTAAAATTCCATAAAATTCTTTCTGACATTTCTCAGACTTCCCTGACATGTGGCCACCATAGAAAAGTTTTTTTTACAGAATTTTAAACGTCGTGGAATTTACAAGATTTCAAAATATTTTAAAGAATTTTAAAGGGTTTCGTAGAATTTTAAGGAAAGCCAAGAGATTTCTATGATTTTAAAGGGATTTTTTTAGAAATTCCAAAGAATTTTGTGAAATCGTAAAGGACACCAAAATACTTTTAGGAATTTTAAGCAATTTTGCTAATGTTAAGTACTTTCAAAAAGTGAATACATAAACAAAAATAAACATACCTCTGTGGAGACATCGCATGAGTCTGCTGGCTGTTAATGGGACCCCTTTATTACATGCGGCTCTATGCAATTCACAATGATTTGCATAGATTTTTCCATCACTACCACAAACGGGTTTGTGGCGTCTTGAACACCTCGTAGTGCAAACGCAGAGAGCAACCCCTCCATCCGGGGAAGTTTGGCATTCTCTACCAGCTCCGCAATATTTTTCTAGGCACGACTCTGAAAAGAAAAAATAAAATCTTCAAAATTAAATGTAAACAGAGTTTGAATAAGCGCCAACTATTCAGGAAGAAGTGTTCTTGTTTTTTGTTTGCGAGCTTTTCTCATTTCTCATTCCAGAGTTGCATTTTATGCTGTATGTGTAAAGAATATTTTAGTGTTTTCATGGTACTTGAAGCTATGATGTTTTATGAACATGCCAAAGTATGAGTTCAAAATTCAAAGAGAAGAAAAAATCTAAATTAAAGAATGTTCTTTTTAAAAACATAATATATTTAACAGATATATTATACATCAGGGAGATTGACTGATTTTTCATTTAATTCACCTAAAATTGAGCAATTAATTTTGAATTTATCAAGTTTGAACTGGTTTCATTTTGCTGGTACAAAATCTGGGACGATATGAGATAAAAAATCGGTATTTTTTGAATAAATCTTCATTTCTTGATCGAAAAAGGGAAATGAACCTGTATGAAGTGTAAATTTGACCTTTGGGTGTCAAAACTGTCCATAAATATCACTTTGTGGTCCATTCCGTCCTATCAATATCAAGTTTTTTTGCATGGAAGAAACGGAACTGGAGAAGAACCGGAAAGGCAAGAAGTGCGGAAATCGATTTTCCTTCGATACAGGGAGAATTCAATTGGCGCGGTTTATGAGTAAGACGATCTATAAGACGAGATCGGTGAGAGGACGAAGTAAAACGGATTCGAGAAGGCTAGTTGAGGCGGGGAGTTTTGCACGGTTGGCACCACTGCAGGAGTCGATCTCTATGCTAATTCCCGAGTCTGATATTGAATTCGCGATCCTCTGCTGACTACCAGATGTGCCCTTCGAATCTTCCAATCGCGCGACTAGAATTTCACCTATTCTTGAGAAGAAGAACTTTTATTACTAACTTTTTCAAATTTTACAGTTCAACATCACAAGTCAAGGTCAAATCTAGCATTTCCTTCCAAATGATCTCTCGTCTCTTCCCACAGGGAAAGATTGTCCGGGTACTATAGTAGAGATAAGAAAGAATTTTCCTCAAAATTGTGAATCTCTCGTTGTAAACGAGTCTTCGGAACTCAATGGCTCTTATGATAAACAGACTTGACTTACTTTTACTCTATCGAATTATAAAAATTCTATTAGTCTTAAAGAATACATTCTCATAAAAATATTCACGCTCGATTTTTATGTATACACTTCAATACCTTTTAAATAAACTAAATAATTAAAGCAAGTGTGCCAAAGTACATTCTAATTCGATATTTCTTTCGAAAGTTTTTGACGGGAAAAAATTAGTTTTTGATTTTTAACAGTATTTTTCAGGTTTAAAACGAAAACTACTTATACTCTATTTAAAAGCGGTCAATGAACATTTTTTAGATCATTCTAAGGCCAATAATTTTTCTTTGTAATATTTTTTTTATGTCGGTCTTAAGACGTGGAGATTTGATGAAAACTGTGAGAGTGATTTTTCACATAAAACCAATACTTTCTCGTATGATAAGAATGTAAAAAGAATCACAACTTACTATGATTAAGATAATCTTCGTGAAATAAATTCGGAGAAGGCGAACTGGACTCATCCTGCTGATTTTCTGGGTGGCTCGTCGTTCTCGCATTTGTCAAGGTGGAGGAAAAATCTCGATGACGTCTGGAGTGCTGAAAAAGATAAAGGAGAGAAAACTTTAAAATCGAAATATCTGTGCATGACACCTATCTCATAAAGCATTTTATTTCTCATTTCTCAGTCTAGAACTTTCAAATACATATAAGGCTGGATTGAAATATATAAATGTTTAATTTTTTTTTACAAATCGATTAACAGCGCTCCGCGTTATATAATTATAATTGTGGGAATTACAGAAAATTTCAGGGTATGAAAAGTTAATATAATAATAAATTTATAACACATTCGGTTCAACATAACAGGTTAATTAATAGAATTGATGCTTTAAAAGTTCAATAATTTCAATATATGTAGATAAAATGATAAGATGAAAGTTTGACGAATTAACAAATGGACAAGTTGGCAAAATGACTCTTCAGAAGTCGAAAGGGCTCAAATGCTTTGACACGTTAACAAGGAAGGGATCCCTTCAGTCGTTTCGCTCGAGTTACTTCCGGTTGTGAATCTGTGTTCACTTAATTGATTCGGTTATAACCCTCGCAAAGCTTTGATCATTTCGGATCACACATCTACCCTAATTCCTTTTCAGCGTATGGATTAAGAGATTTCGCTAAATCGGCCGATTTTCGTGAAACTTGCAGATAGTGCTCAAGTCCATTTCAAAGCAAAATACCAATCTAAAAAACCTTTTTAAATTATCTTCTTCATAGAAATTTAGTAATAATTTCTAATAAACAAAAATACGTAAAAATGTTCTAGAATTGAAAACTTTCATACTTAATTTTCAATGAAATAGTCATAGAATGTTAGAAAACTGTTAAGTAGAAAAATGTTGAAGCGTGTAAATAAAAAAGGATGGGATTTTTTGATATTTATTTGCGAGATTAAAGAACTTGATGTATAGGATCTCATTTTGAGAGAAACACGTTTCAGTAGGTCAAAAAGCAATTTCCGCGGAAATTGACTCGAATCGGCTAGGATCCCCTCATGCGTTTTAGGATGATGATTTGAGACGATTTGGGACAAGGAAATTGCGAGGTAGTGATCACTCCCCGGATCATTCCTATCTGGCTGTCATTGATCAGTTTCCGAGGTCTTGTTAATAGCTACTCACAGTATCGAAACTGTATCATCCCCTTTACTGGAATCATGATAATATCCACTGTGAACATTTCGTTCTGCCCTACATGCCTGGAATTCCACTAAACAGGGTGAGGGTATCTTGCCTAAGTGGTATGTACAGCAGAATTCAAAAAGGGACTAATTTTATCTCAAAAATAATTCAAAATTTTAATTTAACATTAAGCAAAGTGCTAAAAAAATGAGCACACAAAAATATAAATACAGTTAAATAAAACACCCGAGATCGAATTCACAGCCAGTTTTTCATGAAACGAGTATAAAAAATGTAATGTCTTATTGCATTAATTTATGTAGGTATATAAATTAAATTGCTTGACCCTAGAACCTTTTTCTTGTGAAGTATGCATATTTTGGAAGTGAGACGTCCCGATCTATGAAGTTTCTAGTGCAGGTGAGTCTGAGTTATAGTGGTATAGTATATATGGATGATGCATTAGTGAGAGGAAAATTAATTACAATAATCCAACTGCTGAGTCAACTGTGGCTATGTGCGACTTCGCTAGGACATCAAAGCCAAAGCGTATAGATTAGACCTCCTACAGCAGGAAGAGGATAACAACGACATCGCTGAGAACGAGAAGTGCTACTCTGAAATTACTCTCGAACTTCTCCGCAAATGGCAAAGCGTTTATACTTGTCGGATTCTCCATCTCAAAGGAGTTTCAATAAAATATTAATTCTCATTAAATTAAATTCACTTTGATGAAAAAAGTCACGTCGTTGTATGTATGTAATTAATTAATTAATTGACGATTTCAGTATACGCGTAATACTTATGTCTGGTAAAAAATGTTAATGAAACATTCTCAGATTATAAGTGAAGGGTATTTTGTTAAACTAAATCTGAAATTTTATTTTCATCTCTATCTCTGTTATGCTATCATTTTACGTCCTTTGACTATAGTTGATATCATCTACTCTCCATCCATTTATTCAACACTCGACGCACACTGATTTGGTTAATTGCGATTTGTACGTGAAACGTATATTTGAAATTTGAATGGTCACAAGTGGAAAAGTTTCGATTTTGTTCCCTCCCACGAAAATGATTAAAAAAAATAACAAGCGTAACGATCACATGATCGTTCTTTTGATTTTTATTCCCGACTCTGGTCTTTGAAATATACTGAAATCGTATATATAGTACAAAACTGGAAACGTTTCGCCTTTTAGCTCCCAGTTAATTGAATAAGGATAATGTAGTTTCTGTTTGTAGTTGGTAACACCTGAGCGCACTCGGTTTTCCAGCTTTTCATGATTTTCTCGCATTTCCGGACTAGGTCTGGCAAAACGTAACACGTTCTAACAAATAATCAAAAGCTATTTGGTATTTTATTAGTAGAGAAGTTTCGAGAATACACAATTAAAAGCCAAGTGGAAAGTTTCTCTTACAAAGAAATACAAAACAAGAATTTGCTTGTCAATCTAAGAAAAAAACAATAACAATGACTGTTAAATTATTATTTTATTATTATTATTTAAAATAAAAATATATTTAGCAGAACTAAAGATTGATTTAAAAAAGAACAATAACGGTAACAAATTACTTTTGAGAAATAACAGTTTCAATATTCTAAAAATGGTTTATTCAGATCTCTTTTAATATTCTTGATGTACGAGTCATTTCTACAAACCAAAGTTTAATTTCAGGAAAGATAAATGTAGTACTATGAGGTATAAGGAAATAAAGGGAAGCAATTGTCATTCTTTATGGTTATTCGAATAGTAATTTCTCGCTACGAGAACCTTGAAGCAAAATGAGGAAATGAAAAAAAGAGGAGATAAAAAGAGAGATGAAAAAGGGGATAGATAGAGAAGAAGGGAAGAGTAAGGAATTTAAGAGTACACTCTCTACATTTTATTTTCAATTTATACTATATATTCTTTTAAATTATCAATACTGAAAAAACTCGGCAAAAAAATATAAGAAGAACTTTTTTAACAATAATCTTTCAAGTTCTACAATTATATAAAAATAACAGTTTACAGCGTAAAGTTTAATCACAAGAATTACAGCAGTTTTGAAGTAAATTGTGGAAGAATTTGGTCAACCCTGAACTCTAAGAGCAGACCTAAAGAACTCATCAACAAGAGCAGATGAACAGAAGAGGCCTTGAGATCCCATGTGGCCATCAAATTCTTTATCCCAAAGCAAGGTCTGACTCCTGACTGTTCCCAGGGGACAACTCATCGTTCGTAGCAATGAGAACCGGGGATCCATTCATTGCAAAAAGCAGATGGGCCTTTCAGTATGCTTTTAGTGATTCTCAGACCCTGGTAAAGTGAAGACCTAGTCTACAGTTTTCCCAACAGTATTTTTGAACAACTCATAATATACTACAGCTAATCATATAACTGTAAAAGTGAAAGAAAACTTTCATTGAAAATTTATAAATTGACAAAATAGGATTAAAGAATCAGAAGGCAAAATGATTCTGGGACTGCTTCTCTCTGTTATAATACAAATTGTGAGTTCGGACGCTGTGCCTACGATAAATCCGTCTATAGAATCGACGACAAGTGCTGATTTATGTCCTTGTTCTAAAAATGAGACAACGCAAAGCTCACCAGCTACGGCTGGATCTATACCTATGAGATTGCCCTCATCTTTCAACATGGAACATATGCATACTACTCTCGTTCATGGGATGCCTTGTGTTTGCAATGTCGGATTCAGAAGCGCTGCTGTCAGAGATGACTATCATTATACTCCCGGAGTTGGAGCTCATAAACTTCACACCCGAGCTGTCACCTGGAATGAAGCCAGGAAGATGTGCAATGATGAGGGTGGACACCTAGCGATCATCAATTCACTCACGGAGGCTCACGTAAGTCTTTTCTAATCAGTCACAATTTTTACTAATTCCATCAGGGAGCGTTCATGAATTATATAAGGCTCTTTTTTTCTGGGCAGGGGGGGGGGTTAGACAAATTAATGTTGAGTAAGTTACTCTATTAAAAGTATCTAGATACAGTTACGTTAATAATTAATAATTTATAATTAATAATTTAGAGTATTTAAAAAGAAATCAAAGGAACACAGGAATATTAAACGTGAATTTAGAAGAATTTAAAGAGATTTTTGAATAATTCAAAAGAATTACACAATCGATTTGGACAAATTCAACGTAAACTTGGAAGAATTCACTCTCTCAATCTGAATTAGTTAAATTTTACTAATTAATTGTAGTTTCTTACTAATTCAAATGGTGTGAAGTCGTTTACTATAAATTAGTAAAAAATGACTAACTTCATTAGTAACAAGGACCAACTAAATGAATTGGTAACTCCCTACTGAATGAATTAGTAACACTACTCATTGAAATATCTTAAAAATTTTTAGATCTCTTAAAATTTCACAAAATCTTTTAAAA
>JAUESH010000043.1:10565148-10621519 GCA_032275165.1 Synergus magnus | reverse complement strand
TGATGTTCGAAGAACAATGCGTTGTGAACAATTCAATTAGTAAGTAAAACTACTAAATAGATTAGTAAGTTCTTCTTACTGATTCAATTATTAGTCAAATTCTTACTAATTCAGATTGAGAGAGCAAGTTGTATTCTAAAGGAATTCATAGAAGCTTAAAATAATTAAATAGAATTAAAGCTGAATTCATAAGAATGCTTAAGAAAATGGATATTCAAACTTAATGTCTAGATAGACAAAAAATTGAATTAAAAATATATTCATCCTAAATATCTGGACATTCAACCTAAATATATAGTTATTCAGCCTGATTACCTCGATATTCAAGCTTAGTATCTAAGATATATTTAGGCTGAAATATCCAGATATTAACTTGTTGAATATCTATTTTTCTCCGTGAGAAAGGAAAAAATATTTCGCACGAATTACGTAATTCACAGAAGTTATTCCATTATTCTTTACTCCAGCCACATTCCGTTCATTCATCTCACAAATTCGCACATTCGTCACAAGTAAAGAAAATATTACCGCAATGTTCACAATGAGCAAAAGTGAGAGAAATTTTTTGCACGTCTCGTCTGATCCCCAATTTGTTTTTATTTGCCGGACAGGTACTAATGGAAATGTTCAACCGGTCAGGGCCGGTAAAGGGAGCATCTTACGAAAATGTGGCCTTCCTAGGCATTCACGATTTATACAAAGAGGGCGAGTGGGTGACCATCCAGGGAGATTCTCTTTTCAAGACCGGCTACACTCGGTGGAGCGACAAATGGGGTGGACAACCCGACAACGGAGGTGGGAAACAGAATTGCGGTGTCTTCCTGAAAGAGGGCGGTCTGGACGACGTTTCCTGTGAGGTTCCTTTTGCCTACTTCTGTGAAATTTCGAACATACAGTTTCTTCACTGAATAGCCCAACCGATGACACATATACTCTACTACCTATTCCTTTTTTTTCAATTCTTTTTCAATTTCTTCCATCATCAATCAGAAATGGGTCTTTACTTATCACTCACATTATTGAAAACAGTTACTGATTTTATTCAATGACTCATTTCTCGCTGTAGAGAGAAAGATTTAAAAACAAAAACGTAAAGCAATCTTTGCCCTATTTCACCCCCCCCTTGCCTAATTTTCCTGGGTTAAAAATAACGAAATATGATTTAGAACTTTTCTATAAACTAAAAGTGTATTAACAGTGTAAAATTAACAGCTTTGCTATGACTGTGCGAAATAATAAGTTAATGTTTTGTATTTTGTGATAATGAATAAATATTATAAAATTAAAAATAACATATTTTCTATTTGTTTCTTATAATTCTATCAATAGAGACAGCCTCAAAAGTAAAAAATTATATCTACAAGTTTTTGTTTAAAGAAAGCGAGAATTTTTTTCGGCGCCGATAGTTTTCTTATAGCAATTATTGTAAAACAAATCTGCCAGTATTGATTCTATCCAAGAATTAGTTCATATAAGGGTTTATTCTCTAAAATCTATGGTTCGTTCCACATTTAAATCGAGATTTAAAATCTAGCTTGGCAAGTGTGTATTGGCAAATTTAACATAATGTTGAAAATTATATTTGATGAATACATGGAATCAAAACTCGAAGTAGTCCAGGCAAAGCGACTTAAATACGTCAGTATTCATTCAATATATGCTATGGTAACTTCTGTAAATAACATGATATGTAATATTTGCTTGAACCTTTGACCAATATGCAAAGCAAATTCAGTTATGCAGACGCAGCGGTTAAAAGCGAATAGAGAGGCATCCCTTTACCTCCGAAATTTTCTTTCTGGCAAATTTGCTTCTGCTAATAGTATAATAAATTATACTCTGCTTAGCTCTATGAAAGTTCAATCTCGAATTTGCTTGAAGAGCAAACACATTCTTAATAATCATCATAGAAGACTACATTAATCATATTCTATTCTAATTAACCTTTCCGTTATTATAATTTTCCCGGTATCAAAATAGCTTTCAACCTAAAAATTGGAAATATTATATTGGATGAAATCTCAAAACTGGTACAGAATCTTGCTGATTAAATATAAAAAAATTCTACTATTATTATTATACTGCAAATATAAATATAGGTCTATCGAAGACCGATTTTTAGAGATAAGATTTAGATTAGATAGATAATAAGATTTCTGTAAAAATCTACTGTTCAGTTTTAATACCGGATTCCAAAAAAAAAGCTATGAACATTATAAGTTTAATACTGTAGAATCTTGTATTAAACTATGTGCTTAAAATTTATGTGTTTAAAATTTAAATTTAACTATAATATTTTATTTAAGAAAAGATTTGTACACCAACTTTAAATAAAATGACAAAAACCTTGGAACAAACTTTGAAGATTTCGTAATCCTATTTACTTGGCTTAAAAAAAAATAGAAAATTAGACTTGTGAACCTCTAAATTCCACGAATAAAATAAAGTAAGCGGATTTTCGTTATGTGATCAAAGGAAAGGAGAAAATAATTATAGAGATTGAGGTTGGGTCAAATTAAATAAAATTAAAGTAATCAGGAATAATAATAATAATTAGTATGCGAGATTTCCGAGACATTTCGTAACACCACTTTTTTAAAAGGGATAAATAAAAAAGTCATATGTTCATTTTTACTTTTTGCAGTCTCTTTTTGTTTTGAACTTGAAATTTGAGAAAATATCTGTAATCAGACACTAGCTTGGAGTGCAATTTAAAATGTAAATGTGACTTAGGGGATCAAGGATTGGAGGGAGGGGAAAGGGGGTGGATTGCTGCAGTTGGCCCTTGGGACGAGTCGTTCCAGCAGCTCTACGGTACCTACACGCATTTACGTGTGTAAACTGTGCGAGGGCGATGGAACAGGAGACACGACTGGAATAATTTTAGTTTCAGGATCCGGATTGCGGACTGTCCAGCAAGTGATTACGGTGCGAAACGCCCTTCGATTAACCAAAGCTTCGACTTTTCAAACCCTGACTCAAGCGAAACACTCCACCAATATTTAATCGAAAAATCCTATTCCTATTTAGATCTTTAATTCATAAAAAGATGTAGCACATTATATAAGTGATAGCATCGTCTTAATCCTTAAAAAAATGTAAAATATTGGATCTATTCAGTGCGAATTAAATCCTGCCATAGGGAAAAAAAGCGTAGTAAAAGTCACTATATGCTAAATCCCTTGAGAGAATTTTCTCGTGTGTGGTGGAAACGAAGTGGAATGTTGGAGGAAAGTAGAAAGTGAAATTACGTTAAAATTCGCCGCAGAAAACTTCCTGCGGGAGAGACAGTTCCGCCTCGAGGACCAATTAAGGATAATCGGTTACGACACTCGCCACTCCGACCCAGCACCATTAGCGTGAAACTTCCTTTCCTCTGGAACTGTTCGATATTGCCAGAGAAAATCCTTAACTATGAAAAACATTGAAACTTGACGTTTCATTACCTTTTCAAGAGTAAAAATCTCATAGTAGAATAAAAGAAAACTAGAGGAAAGTAATTAAACGATCGAAAGCTCTCTTTCATAAAATTTCTCTCTTGATAATCTAGTTTTGGAATTGCCAATAATAAATTAAGGAGTCAGAATTGAAATTTTAGCTCTTCAAAATAATAATATGTATGAGAAATCGTGTCATAAGATTAAACTACCTGTGAATTCGATCTCGGGTGTTCCATTAACGATTTTCTTAAATATTAAAAAATATATTCAATTCTCTTTTCTCAAAGCAAAGAATCTTTTGATGTCATCATTCATATTTTTAAATAAAATGTATTAATATTAGATTACACAATTTTTTACGACGCAAAAAACCTTTTAAATTCTTACATTAGCTTTGAATTTTGCTTATTTGAAAACTTATACATAAAAACGGCATTTTTCAAAATTACAAATAAGCATAACTTTCTCAATATTCAATTAAATGCATTAATCTTCCCTTTACATAAGCTTTGAATTTTGATTATTTGAGAACGTAAAGTCGAAAAATCAATTTTACAAAAATTATAAATGTACATAAAAATTTTTAAATTGGATATTTTGAAAAATCTTTGGGCACGTTTTGAGATATTGGCGGCGCAAATAAACCCTACAAATTTCCTCAATTTATCTACAACTGTCTTCAAGTTTTAGTGGCGACAAAAAACGGCGACACACACACACACACATCTGGACAATTAATTAGAATGTTGTATTAGACATTTATCAATTGAGGAAAGTTTAATTAAACCATTTTAAAAATATTGGAAAATGTAACGACTACAAAGCTCCTCTATGAGGAAGCAAAAGGAAAAATACATTGCCATGAGTGAATTTAAATTCACTCAGAAGGCAGTAATGAGCTTTTGCCGAAATACTAAAAAATTAAATTAATTAAAAATTAATTTATTTACACACTAAATCCCAAGGTGTAAAATTTTGATCCACAAGTGGATCAAAGCGTTGGACAATGGAAAAACAATTGATTGTTATTGTTTTTCCATTATGGAAATGTGCAACGTTTTGATCCACTTTTGGATAACAAATATACAGAGTTCAAAATGTCGAGAATTTCAATTTGATATCGTTATAAAGCAAACTAGTTAGAGCAAATAGGACACAGGCTAAGGTCTATATTCCCTGAAAAGCCAGAATTATGACTAGTGACTACATCTATGCACTGCACGTGGAGATCAGAATCCACAATTCTGTGTTGGAACCTGGCCCGGGTCACGATGCAATGTTCTGTATACATTCACAAACACTTTGCAATTTGCACACATACTGGCATAATGCTATAGTTGCCCAGATATATGTCTCGAATGCCTAATTCACATGCCATTCAAATTAAGCAACGTATCCGCCGTCCATACACTGTCTAATTAATCGGTTGCTGGATGTATGTTCATATTATTAACTGACATCAATTGATCTTGCTAGTCTACATATTTGAAAGTCGAATTCAAATTCATCAGACATATATCTTTGCTGTTATAATTAGTCTACTAATATGTATTCCTAGATATATGGACTTACCTTATTATGAGAAGATGCTAAGGATGTCGATGATGCCAAGAGTAATAGGAAACAAAGAGCGAAGGGATCAGATTTCTGTCGCATCTAAAACAGAAATGTTATTTTGCATGATTAGCAAAAGTGCATTCAATAAGTACATTATTATAAATAATTTAATTCTTTTAGCTTTCTTAAAATGAAAAGCAGTGTTTGGAGGAATGAAAAGCCCTTGACTTTATTAGTTTCGTCTTCAAGTAGAGCATGCTTGAATTTAAATTTCTTTTTATCTCTGAAAACTTGAAGCAAAAGAAGCCAGTAGAAAAGTGTATATACACCCTTGTTACAGGGTTTTGAGCACAATTTCATTTTCTTGAAAAGCAGTTAGTTTCAGTGTCGAGTGGCGCAAAAAGTAAAAGTCATATCTCGTCGAGCATAACTACAACTCTTGCTTAAAACTTGCCTCTTCCTAAGTTTCTTAGTTTCAGAGTTATATCGAGAAAAGTCATTTTCTGTTTATACTTGGTGTGCAAAACTTTGACAACGTAGAAGTGAAGGATGACTAGTGGAAAAGACGAACTAACTGCGTTCGTATAAAAATAACTGCATAAAAAAGTATATGTGTATGTTTTAAAAAGTAAAAGCGACATTTTTCATCAAATAGTTTCTATATATGCAAGTAAAATTTCATTTAGAGTTCCATTTTATCGTCTGGAATGAAATATTAATAGACAAATGTGTGCACGTAACCGTAAGGAAGCACACATGTAACATGATTTGAATATATAATTTCTCTTCGTCGTCGAATACGCTTCTCGATTCTCATGCCTCTCCGTTTGAAAATAATGATCAGAATTCAATTTTCGCGCCCCTAGTGCTGACAGTTTGCTGTTTACATTAGTGTGAAATTTGTCATTTAATTCTGTAGGAGAGGACATTTCTGCAATATGGTTAAGGGATGCAATTAGAAAAAAGGTTATTAAATTTATTTAAAATGACAGCGCAACGCGCCACTTTTTCAAGTATAAAACTAGCGAAGAGACATTTTCTGCAATTCGTGATTATCTCGTTTACTTTCGGAATGTTATTTAATTTCCGGAATGTCTTTTATCATTTTAAATTTCCACTCGTTCCAAGAAATTATAATGAAAAATAGTTTCGGGACATAGCGAAGGGTTTAACTGACACATATCAACGGATAAAGCCTTATTTTTAATTAGCGAATCAACATTTTATGAGAAATTTCTTTCTAAGAGTTTATGAAAACTCTTTCAGAATTTCAAGGCAGAAATTCCTAACAGTTTTTTTGATACAGAAAGTTTTAATGTAATATTAAAGGAAGTATATAGGCTATAAATATGATTTCTTTGGTCGATAGGAAATCCTTGATGGGAGAAAAGTAATATACATGTAAAGAACGTTTTATGAACCTCTGTATCCCGATCGGGGGTAATAAAGATGGTTAGGTGCTAGACAATAAATTTTGTGGGGTATTGTTATAATCTCTGCGAACCAGCTAGAGTTTTACAGGCACGTATGCACGTATGTGGTCTACGCACACGAACTCGTTCGTACTTAAGATTTTATATGTCGGTAAGATATAAAAATGGCGAACCCTTAAGACTTTCAGTTCCGTGTTAAGCCCTGCTCGTGAAACCAGATGGGCTTTTGATCTTAAGTTGCTTCAAGCCTTATTTACTGTTATTGTTACTATTTCATTGATGGCTACTTCACTTTCGCAAGAAACTATGTATAAAAAAAAACTATGCACAAAAAACTATGTATAAAAAAGCTATCTATACTGTCATAGGAAATTGTTTTATTGTATTCGAAATTGCATTTGATGCGCTCCTCTAAATTTTCTCCATCACCTTCAATACAAAACATATAATACTTTCCATCCTTTCCATTCATATTCAATATTCAATATTTTAAATATTAAATTGCAATAACGTTGTTATTATGTAATCGAATAATATTTTGACGAATATTTAAGAAATTATTGCACTATTGCACAATACGCGCATGCAAAAGTAAAAAAAAAAGACATTAACCGTGGTTAGGTAAAATGTCTGAGTGACATATTTCTCTATAAACATATATATTCAATATATATTTGTGTGTGCGTAATTTTAGAAAAAATCAAGCCTTTTTTGGAGAATCATAAGTCACAAATTACGAGTTTGTCGGAGTTATATGTCGAATATAGCTCATCATATCCACTTGTACGAATTATAAGCTAAGAGAATTTGCATGGTTCATCTTGCCTGGGTGTATTTTGTGGAAACCAGCACATGGAGACCAAGCTGGAACAGAGGGTTAATTCGATTGCTGGCATTTAACTAGTATATACTAAAGTGCCGTCGAGCGTGAGGAACGTGTGAAAGTTAGCCTTTTGAACGCGGTCCCGTATGGGATAACGATTACTCTACCAGTCTACCCTTACAATTGCGATACCTTTGAGGTATTACATTTTAACCGAATTTACTAGAATTTCGATAATTTTATCGATTCCCATACTCTTTTAATTTAATTCCTTTGTTTGTTGGAGTTTTTTGAAAAACTATAGAATTCAATTTACATTTACATATGTCACACGTCCCGCGACGTCCGCAACTAATTATAACAAACCTGTAATTAGAATAACATAATTTACCTTCATTATAATCCTTAAGGTCAATCATAGCTGCAAAATACTATAATAATTTTTATTTTAAGGCGTATACGAGTCTTTCGGGACGTAACACATAAATAAAAATGTAAAAATCAGCGCTTGGTCGATTTCAATCGAGATTTCAACAGAACGTTAAAAGTTCAATCTGGTGATGTATCTTAAAATGAAATCCGCTAAGTTTTCCGACACTTTAACGTAGTTGGATACTTTCGATGATTTCTGAGTGGCGATAAGCAATCGTAAGTTGCTCCATAAATTTCCGAAGTAGAAACTCGGAGTACATAGTTCTAATTCAATGACCGTAGAGACAAAGGGCCATGTAGGGAACTGTATTCCATATTTGACGACGGTAGACATTGAAAAATTTTAATTATGGTGATTTTATATACATAGTAATATATGTTTTGTAAAGTTTCATGCATTCTAGTTCGACTGCATTATATGCTATTCCGAAGTTACTTATGTAAATTATAGTGTTTTTTGAAATGGATGCAATTCGTGAAGATTTGAGAATGAGGCGCAAAAGTTTATAGGTGAGATTCGGTTTGACAGCTGGAGGTTCGAGGTTCAAAGAACATAAAAAATACGAGCGTGCCTAGTGTATATAAAGAAACGAAGAACAAGGGGATTTCTTTCTTCTTTTTTCTCTTCATAAGACGGAGATGCGACGCCAGGCGTCGTAGCATGACAAATTTATAGTCCACTTACGCTTCCATGTATCCATGCGGAATTCACATTCACCTTACATTCAAGCGAGAAAGTCAGAAAGTACGATGAAAATCTAAATTCTATCCTGTGAGAATAAAAATAGTGAAAAAATAATGCTGAAAATCTCGTCTTGGAAGCATTTGTTGTATATTTAATTGAAGAATAGGTTCTATATACACTGAAAAAATGGTTTAGCTGTCCCAACTAAACGTGTCGCTGGATTTCGTAATTTCAAGAAAATATAGGTGTGTTACTAAATATTTAGCTAAAACAGGTAGATATTTAGGCAACACAGCTAGAAATTTAGGTAGCAGAGCTATATTTTCTTGGAATTACGAAATCCAGCGATATACGTCTAGCTGAGACAGCTAAACCATTTTTTTAAGTGTATAAATCAATAAAAAATAGGTTTCAGTCTGTTAAATAGCACTGGCGATCGAAATCAAAGATAAACATACACTGCATACAATTTAGGTTTATTTTAATCAATAGGATCATTCAATTTAAATAATACCGAAGATTTTTATACAAATAATAAATTTTAAGAAATAATCAAGAATTGGAGAGTAACTCGGGTTTTGTAGAAAAGAACTAAGAAGTAAAAAGCAACTCGCTCAGATTGAGGAATAGTGACTAACTCAAAAGAGGTGATTCTCACTCAAGGAATAAGATAGTAACTCAAGAAAGGTGTTTCTAAAACAAGAAGAAAGGAGTAACTGCGTTTTAAGACAAGTGTTTCTAACTTCAGGAAAAGAGAGTAACTGCTCAGATGTTTCAAAAATCAAGGTACATAAGTGGGAAAATTGAGAAAACTATTGGCTATTAGAAATTGGAGGAGTAACTTATTGGAGACACTCATACTTTGACAAATCTTCAACTCATTTTTATGATCGGTAGTCCTGAAGGGTCGAAGAGAACCTGCACTAGGCGCTCGCAAGACGGATTAACATAAAATTATAGAAATAAGGCGAACATTTGGACCATTGCGAGCTGAGTGAGAGAATTTGAAGGCCTTTTAGTATTTACTACTAGTTTTACAACTCCTATTTCTAAAAATGAGAAAGGAAACTCTAAAGATTATTGTACTTGACCAAACTTTACAATCTACTGAAATAGCAGATGTTTTGTCAAAAAAAAGTGGGGAAAATCCAGCAAATACAATCGTTAGTATTATAAAGAGAAATACTAAAAAACGATGTTTTTAAATTAAGACATAACAATATTGTTGTTAACAAAAGAATGTTTTTTAAAATTTAAAGAGAACCACCTGATTAAACACAGTCATTGTAAGGGGACTATGCAAATATTATCCGCGGTGTTATGCCATTTATGAAAAATTAATTTTCTCTGTGTGCTTTGAAATAAAAACGTTCCATTTTAAAACATTGGACGAATATGGTATCTGCATTCATATTTTTTTCTGCGAATCAAAAATAGACCGCAGACCGACAGGTAATGAATCAGGAAAATTAATTCGTTATAAAGGAAAAAAAGAGTGCCTCTGAAAAAATGACGAACAGCAGTATTTTATATTTTTCGTGCAGTGAATTGTTTCAAACGAAATGCGAGTATCGAGTAAAAATTCGACCGCGAAACCATGTTGAATATCTGTAGATATTCGGCTCTATAACATCTAACATCTATGATGTTTAACCTTAACACCCGAAAATCTCTAGAGTAAAAAAATAATTATTTTGAAAATTTTTCAACCAATACAAAAATGTATCCATGTTTTGTAATTTCGCAAAGTTTTTTTGCTGTTAGATAAAGTCAGAAATTTGTAGAGGTAATAAAAAAAAACGCACGAGAGTCATAAAATAAATTCAATCTGGAGGTGAATGACGGGTATTATTTTGTCCGTCTATCTCGTCTACATCTTTGTCCTTTGCAAGCGTCAATTCACTTTTACAAGGACATATTTTCCTAAAGGGCAATTTTCCAAAACCATTAAAATCGATCGGTTCTATCGAATCGTAGCTGCTTTCATTTGCGAGTTCAGTATATTCAATTTATCTCGCGTAATCGAACGCTCTGAACTGTTTTTCTTTCTTGTAATGCGAAATTGAGTTTTATCTCAAGATTCCACGAAATAGCTTAAACTCAAATAAACCAGCAAAGATATCTAAAAGATACGAGCATCTATTTATTGCGGGCACGTTCAATGAGTATCGTCTGCACTTGAGAGGCACTAAACTTTTTTTAGAGATAAAAAAAAAATATGAAAGGAAACAACATCCGCAGAATTCAGAGGATTCAAAGTTTTTACTGGAATTGTAAATTGTTGGTCATAAATAATTCGGTCGGAAATTAACTGGATTATCCATGAAAGCCAAACTCATTTCATTAACTTTATTTATACCAAGCAACTAGACAGAATACTGCTTATAAATTAATGTATGTGTCGAAAATTTTACTCTGTTTAATGTTCATACTGGCATAATAATAATTTATTGAGTTTTCAATTCCTTATTTAAAGGAGCGAAGGTTGATATATTAATATATCTTAAAGTTAATAAATTCGTAGGGATAATATTAGGAACGCAGAAACCAGAAAATGATGATCTATCGCAAATCGCGAGAATCGGACACAGGTAATCAGGATGAAACGCAGGTTAATTAGAAAGGACCGTTAGTTAGAGTTAAATTCAATTATCCTTTCTAATGTCAGGGACTAGAAGGATGGGAACCGGTTGTTGGATCGCGGAGCGCAATTTAACTCCGTCTAAACTCCTTAGGAAAGAGCGTTTACACGTAATTCGCATAATAAATTCAGCCCCACGGCTGATTAGCATACATATGAAGGCGCCCTGGTAAAATGGCCCTTATGGGGTATACTCTATTTGTCTATTATTATTATCGTTATTAACATGCATTGCAATTTTTTTAAGCGATGTAATTCTTATAGAGTGGTTCCTTTAAGATATTTATGTCGATAAAAGTAAATTATGATTAAAAGCTTGTAGTTCAAATATTCAAAAGATTTTAAGTTAAATTTATCAAACCCGGATAACATAAAGGCTTGCAAGCTGTGCTACGTTGAAAATTCATAAATTAAGTTTCTGTTTCAGTGAAATATCTTGAAGGAGAAATTTAAATTCAGAATTCCTGCATAAATAAAAATTTCCGAATTGGGTTGAACTAGTATTTAGCAATTGATGAAAGATCTACAAGATTTTGGACAGTATCAATGTGGCGCTGCATAAATGCTAACATGATTGGAGCTTGTTCTTCCAATTGAATTGAACAAGCAAACCAAAACACTAGTGCAAATAGTCCGAGTTGATTTCAGGACTCAGATACTGAAATCAGATCTGATGGAATTCCACCATCGGCCAAAGTAATCCCTTCAAAATTGGGTCAGTCCAGAGTAAACAGCAGTTAAATACGACCACTTTTGCGGCCAAAGCCAAATCTATCGAAAGCCATGAAGAGAGTTCAACCGAGAACGTGAAAATTAATCTCGGTGCTCAAGCCAGCTACGGAGGGCACCTGAAGTCTAATTAAAAAATATTGATTTTTCAAAGCGTTCATTTCTAGACACAGACTATTTTTTTTTTTTTATTATCCAATTTGTGGTTCAGTCATTTTCGGTCGGTTCCGTTGAGTTTTTAATCTTGCATATTCATAAATTTTTAAATCAATAAAGAATGCTTTGCTAGGAAAACAAATAAATATTCACGTTTGTCATGGGGCATTCGGAACTTGACAAATAAATTTATCTACTAGAGGATTTCTTATAAACTTCGACAATTTTTCAAATACTGCCTTGGTCTTCATTAATAAACAATAACGAATAAGAAACAATTCAGTCAAATAAAGATGGATATTTGTAGGAAGCCAGTAGTAAAGGTCAATATATGGTCAGACAAAAGGGAGGCAGAAGTGAAAGTCCATGTTTAGTCAGCCAATAATCTTGAACGAATTCTTCAACACTATTTTTTTATATATAATTTTAAAATTTTAAAGTGGAATCTTTTCAATTTGTTCCCAAGTTTTGGATCAAATTTAGTCAAAGTTAGATCAGTAAATTTGTCAGTTATTTTTCATTAAATGTCCTGCCCGTGAAATATAAAAGACGAAAAAAATTGATCGAGTTTAGAGTCTCTTTATCCTTTCTCTGCCCGGAAGACCTCCGATTTCCAAGGTGGTTTAACAAGTGAAATGATCCGAAAAGAAATATAAGATTAGAGCTCGGACTCGCGCCATCCATTTTTCCGATTTATACATATATTATGCGTGCTAATGGGCCACACATCCACCTCAGATGGAACGGGTTAGTTTTTCTTTAGACTTTCTTTTAGTCCTATCTTTTTTTCGCTTGGGGCAGACTCTCTTTTTTTTATTCTGGCGATAGGATTTCCGTTTTTGCAAGCAGCAAGCCAACCAAGACGAAATGAGGGCGAGCGGATGATATATTATCTTATTTATTATACAGCAGGAGCACCGTTCGTCAAGGCTTCTAGTACACTAGACACATCCCTTATTCGTCGATTTTCCAACATTTTTTGCTGTTAACTACCCGCTCAGATCTGCTTCTGAGGGATTGTAGATTTTGTTATTTAAATTTTTAGATCTCAATTTCCTTGAACACAATTTTCTTTCTAATACCATTATTTTTCGTTTTTTCCTATGCATAAATTAAATAGAAGAAAAATATGTAATAATAAGTTTTGGAAAATTAAATTAAACTGTGAGAAATATTCCTATGACCTTGTATTCAGGAGAAATGTCAAGTTATGGCCAGACGGAGTCTTCAGTAGAAATGTCCGTGTTTGGCAAGACGCCATGAAATCTACGTTTATGCTCATTTTCTCTTCATCATCAAATTCGAATGTTATCATCAGTAGATAAAAAAAAAAGGAAGTACCAAAAAAAAATGTTTTCCTTCTTGCATTTATTTGATTCCAATAAAATGTTGATTTTCGGTAAAAATACGTTGGGGAATAGAATTGCTGCCAAGAATGCATTGTAGTGACAGGTAGACACGAGAGTTATTCGAAGTAGAAACTCTGAGTTAAAATCGCAATCGTTGGTTAGATGGTCTTGTGGACGTAGTTTCTAGAGGGACAATTCGATAAAGAGAAGCTCCGGAGCGTTTATAATGGCGCCGAATGCTCATAGGAATTCAAGGTAGTATATTTGGAGGACGCTTACACGATAGGGGTTGGGTCGTACTAAATCTTCCCTCGGGAGTCTCTTACTTTCGGTTCCTTAAGCTCGTACGGTTCGAGCGAAAGCGATATTCAGGACATTCTTCCCTCGTTCATCTGAATACCAGCGACATCTATGCACATTCAATTTGGAACACTTAACCCGCAACTTTTCAATTTACAAAGTTATCCTTTCACCAATGTATACTAACAAACAAATAATTAATCTACACAATTTTTCCTATTTTACGCATTTTACTTATTCATAATTTACTTTGTCAGGTGAAGAAAGCAAGATAGAAATTTAGTAAGAAATAAATGCTAATGAGGTATTAATAAAAAAATAAAAAAATACTGTACTTTGACGTTCTCATCCATTTTCTTTTTGCATTCCTGGCAAAATAATTAAATAGAAGTACGATTGAGTGCAATATCAAAGCAAGGATGATATTCCTGTGACCAAATTAAAATGTTGATACTTCATGTACCAGCAAGAATTATTCGAGGGCAAGGAAACGAAAAGTGGATGTCAAAGTAAAACTGAAGGAGAGGATTGCAACGGGCAAGAGAAGCAGAAGGAAGTGAATTCAAAAGATATCATCCAATGCCACTTGAGTCTTCTATTTTCCCATTTCTTTCAGCTGTCAACTGTCGATATTCGCTATTCAGTAAACGCGACTTCTTTTAGACGAGAAACAGGAAAGACAAAGAAGGCACGAGTCTTGCTATTTCCTCTTGGCATTTTCGTTTACCATTCGCTCGTCGTAGTACAAAACTTTTGCGATTAAACTTTTGTGGAGGCTTGGACGTGTCGGTAAATAACCGATGGCGCGATGCGAAACTTCCTATCAACTATTTTCACCTCTTCTTACCGCTGTTTTCTGTATGTTGTGTACGTGCAACGTTTATAATTTAAGGTGCACATTTTCCTTCGCTTCCAATATTATCACGTCAATATGTCGATGAAAAAACCTGATTAGAGAAATTGTTATTTGCTCATTGAAGGAAGCATCCATTTATGAGGGAACTTTTTTTTAAATACAAGATTGTAAGATGATTGTACAAAACTGAAATCCAATATTCGTTTCATACATTTGCCAATATAAATACTCCCAGTGTTCCCCATTCATTCTAAACATTGCACACGATTTCCATTACATGATGCATGATCTCTCCGCAAACTACATTACTTACGAATCCAACTCGAAGTTGACCGCAATTGGCGATACGTACGGAGAATAGTGCGACGTTTTCCAACCGGGCTATGGTCTACAAGTCTACAGTGGTGTGGAACGATGGGAGCAATGGAATACGTATTTTGTGCTTTCAGGTTGCTCTGTGTATAATAAATAATCCCCCGCCCGGTCAGCCTCCGCTCTCGCCCTCTCGCATAATACAGCAGTTTATCAATGGCGTCGCTTAACGTTGCTTTGCAAGGGTGGCTGAAAATCCACACAGAATAGGGATTAGGGGTAAGGGAGAAATGGGGGAGAGATCAAGAGGAAAGGTTGCACGCCAAAGGAGAAAAGCGTTGCATGTTTTGGTATGGATCGAGCTCGACCACCAGAATTCCATTCCGGATGATTGGTTACCTACTTCGCAAAATAACGTCGCAGACTTGACTTTTCTTTCCGCGCGAACCTTCGTCCCGGGCGACAAGCTGGCAAGTTTCGCTGCCATACATCTCCGTAGGATTTAGCGAAACTAGTAATACTCTAAAAAGAATTTTCAAGGGTTTTGATCGATATATGCTGTTTTCTTCAAAAAAATATGCGATTCTTTGTTTTTAACTTCACTGACAGAAAAAAGATTTTGAGAGTAGAGTGTTACTTGAAACTTATTAGCAATTTAGCACATCATCGTAAATTCATGTCACATTATTTTAAATCATAAAATAATAACTTCCCTCTTTGTGTTTCATAATTTTAAATTATGAAGCGATTCCTTACATTTTGAGAGGATCTTATTCGCAAGTAATGAACATCAATTGTTTTACAAGTATATATAAGCTTTAAAGCAAAACTTGTACTTCTTGAAGAACAATATAGCTAATTACTGCACGAGAAGATGGTACGGCCAATTGTAAGAAAGATTAGAGAAAGGGAAGATCTTCTGCTTGGTAAATCATCTTATAAACAATTAGACGCTAAGAATTCCGTAATTCACAATATAATATATAAGTAGCATTATGAACTTAATTAAAATTATACGCAACGTCGACTACTACATTTCGAAATTTCCAACGGATTTTCCCATTAAGAGAAAACAGATTACATTTTAGATGTTTAAATTATGATTTAAGGGACATTAAGTGGATATATGTATTAACACAATTACGTATGACATGTTAAATCAAAGAAATTGAGAATTAATCAGTTAATATATCTGAATAATTACTTCAATGATCTGACAATTGATTTTCCGACAAACGAAGCAAGAAGAAGAAAGAAGCGTATAAAATTCTAGAGGAAAAGAGGAGCTGTAAGAAAATAAAAGGAGGAGGCAATTTCTTCTTATCAGATCTTTCGTTCTGGCTCTCTTTCTCTCAATTATAGAAGACCTCACTTTGAGAAGCTAATCAGCCTCTAATTATCGTATTTCTCAATTAAGTTAGTAACTTCTTTCTGCACTGCAATTATATTCATTCTAAAATTAAGCGTCTCTTTGATTCTTAATAAGTTTATCTATAAAGAATCTTAATTGAAAAATCATACAGCGATCTGAAGATAGTAGAAGAAAATGTCTCAGAAAAATTGGAAGGAGAAAAAATGTGATTAAAAGAATTTTTAACTCAGTTTTAAAAAGACAACGTTTCACTTGAAAGTGTCAAGTCAAGAGAGATTTTTCTCTCAGGACGATTGTTTTGTTAGTTCTGAAAATATACTTAACCGCCTTTCAAGGGAATTCTAGAAGTCCCTTGGTATACTTTTTCTCGTTTTATTATTGCTTCTGTGACTTGAAAGCTGAAAAGTAAATAAAATTAAAAGCTGAGTTCGACGACGTGCCCGTTTTATTTGAGGATCGACATTAACGAACGGGTACTTTAAAGTTGCCTCGCTGAACTTTCAATCGGTATAAACGCATCGAGAGTGTCTTAAGATGCACAACTTTCATTGCTGAATCTTCGAGTTTGCTGCTCTTTAATGGCTGCTCCGGGAAATTACGAACTGAGGATGTTTCTTAGGTAAACCAATGTTCATATCTTCAAATATCACTTGGAATTCTATGATTGTGCATTTTACTATTTTTACACACAATTCGCGCAATTTCCAAAAAACCAATCAGATTTGGGACTGAGCACAATGTGGACTAAACCTGTAACCTTAACCCAAAGATGGCTCTGTCCTTTTCTATCATATATTGCTCCATCTCTCGTGTCACGTGATCACAAGAAAGATAGTGCAATATGATAGAAAATGACAGAACCATCTTCGGGCTATTTATTATTAGAATTAATTAAAATTAGCTGATTTTTGCAGATCAAGAGAAAAAAAACCATTAAAAAATGCATGAAAGGTATTAATTTTCCGCTTCACTATAAAATTCTGAATTTGAACGTAAATGTGTTTTCTTTTTATGCTGTGAATGCTGTGGCCGATAATAGTATTTGTACCCATGTGCTTTTTCGATTCATACACGTCACGTGCACACACATGCCTCGGCATGCCGGTAAATTTGCGTCAAAGTAGTGCGCACATCCATCTAGGACTTCATATACATATACCCGCAGCGTCCATGTGCATACGTGATCGTTCATAGATTATATACAAGCGAAATGGCAGCATTCATATAGACGCCACGGATGAAATATGAACTCGTCGGTCGGCGAACCGAATATGGCTATACGTCATCCGAAGTTAAAACCAAATTGCTTTCAAGTTTTCAGGTTTCGCACAAGTAAGAATCGTATCGCTCCACGATGACGCATCGCTTAATAATGTTGCTGTTTATTCAGCGATCGGAAGGGAAATAATCCCAGAGCTTGGCCCGAAAACATCATATTATATATCTCATTGCATTGAAATGCGAGATATATATTATTAGGATACTTTGCATGTCTGGCGATCTCTCCTTTCTTATTATAAATAAATTTCTGTTGAATTGATACAAGTTTATAACAGAAAACCGACACATTCGAGTTACCTCGTAATCCGATCCTTTTCCTCTTTCACCCAGAAACTAGATGGTATCTTAAGACTCTCCTCAGATCCTCTGGCAAGTTAGAAGAGCGAGCTTCAATTATTCTGTTATACTAGAGCTTAGCACGTACGGATTAAGTCTTATTCGCCTCGTTGAAGGAAAGGTTCAATCGGATTGAAGTCTCGTCTATCGTGGCGAATTACTTGGATTCTCATCCCCTAAGGACATAAACCAGGAGAATTGGGCCCTCTTTCATTTCGCATGGTGTTCCTATTCACATTGGCGAGACGCTTTTCAATGACATTCCTTGTTTTGTACATTTCTACACCCAACTGCCAATGGAAATGCTTTGATTTTAATTGAAGGTTCTCCGAAACCGAGATAATGAGCACTATGAATCATCAGGTATTACCGAGTTTAATTAGTAGCTCGCTTGTACACATTTTAGGATACTTAAATTAGCGCCCGGGTAGAAATTGCTTCAATTCTCCATGAAATTTCTTAAAATATTTTCTAAATCCCTGAAAACTTCTTAAAGTCACTTAATAAACAATTATTTAGAAATTGAATAACTCAAAATAAATCTTTCCAATGGTTCAAAAAGCTCGAAAAAACATTTCTAACATTCTTTTTACGACTTTTTTAAAAATTGCATGACAAATGTAATTTTCAGTTTTCCAGTGTTTTGCACAAATAAACATGACATACTGAAAAAAAATTGTCGTTTTATATATAATAATTACTGAGTCCTAGCTCAAAGTTATTTTAGATTTTCAGTTCATAAACTATTAATAAATAATAAGTACTAGGGCATTAATATGGCTGCCCTCCTAGGACCTGCTTAAATTACCAGTTTTTCTTGCTACTCGAGATATTAGGGATCGTTATACTTGAAAATGGCTAGCTGTCTAGACAGAACATCCTCGGAATTGAAAATTCAATTATGCAGAGATCGATATCGAGCGATTGCGGGCGTAATTAACTAATAAAGTAAGTATGGTAACTAACTAACTAATTAACTAACTAAATAACTAAATAAGGTAGACTTGAGTTGAGGAAGGGTTGACGTATAGAATTCGCGCAGAACGGTGGGCGAGATTGACCATTAACCTCCAAAGTAACATCCCTAATTACCAAGAGGCATGCCTGACACTCGACCCGTGCTACGTACTCGAATCGCTACCCGATCCGACACGGGAAAATTAATGACACGCCAATAGCATTTCAGGTAGATCCGAAGCTCGAGTTGTTAAACAAAATTACGGCTATTAACCTGTCCAAGCCGTTTTTACCCTGCTCTTCCATTTTTTTAGTTCGAGGGAAGCTGAAGCGAGACATTACACTTTATCCTCATATAGTGTAGTATAGCAGATTTAAAAAAATTTATAATCGCTGAGTTTAATATAATCAAAATAAAGTAAAAAAAAAAAAGTAAAAAAAATTACATTATCTGATGAGAATGTAATAAAGATGACAGAAAAGATAAAAGGAAAATATTTCGTGCGTACTTTGCCGTTGTTTGAAGTCCTTTCACAAAAATGTATGTTTCTCACTTTGTCACCCTCGGCTCACCTGAAACATACAAGAAAAATATATCTATAAATTACTTTCAAGTCTGAAATTCTCTGTCCTGTTTTAGCTTTTAAATGATTCATATTTGTATTTTTGAAATCTCTGAATTACATAAAACTTTGGAAATGATGTTGAAAGCTTTCTGGAAAATTGGAAATTTAAGGATCTTCTTAATGACTTCTACGGTCATAAAATTGCAGATAATACTAGCAGTAAAGATAAACACGTTATTAACATGATCGAGAAGACATCTCAGGAATTATAGGGGCTACGTATACTCAAATCGCATTGGCGTTTAAGTCGTTAATACCGATTTTTCATTGGATTAGTTTGCTGCAAGTTAAAGTAGATCAGGGCAATACGAGAAGTTTATCTGCAATTCTGCGTTTTACGAGTTCGATTGTCCAAAGTACATCCATGTCTAAACTTTGCTCGTATAACGACTTTCGGCACCCTGGAATTTCCTTTTAGGACTTTTTTCTAACGGCAAAACGATTAACTTCTACAAACTTTGCCACAAAAAATGACTAACCCCAAGTAGAGCATTCTTTTAGTTTTAGTAGCGATGATATTTTTAAGAAACTTTCCTTCTTCAGAAAACTTATATTTTCTAGAAAGAAAATAATTTTTATTTAGTAAAGTTCTGTTTTTCTTTGCAAAACATTTTATTCTCCCTAATTAAGTAACTTTCAAGTTACCGGGATGGCGATTCGGCGGACGCTACCCTGGTTACTCTTTAAGAATGCAAATTAAAGCAAACAAAGACAAATTATGTATTTAATTATTGCTGTTTGATAATTTATACATTCCTCTTCTTTTTTCCTTGGTATAATTCATCTCAACTCTTCTTTAATTCAAAGGATTGGTGTAACGACCACTTTGACCATTTCATTAACGAGTAATTAAATCACGATGCGAACTTTATTGCTTTCTTCTTAATTATTCTTCTTTCCACTTCAATTTAATATGAATATTCTTCTTCAATCTCAACGGAATTATGTATTCTTCGAGTTTGTATTGATATATTATTGTTCAAGAAACTCATAACCGAAGAGGAAGAAATCTGAATATTTAAAACTTTGAAATATGAAAATTAATGTATTAAAATTTGCAAACCTTGTCATAATGGAGAATAAGTATCAAATTTTTAAAAAATTCTTATTTATTGATTAAAATGTCCACTGTTTTAAAACATAATTTTTTCAAACAACTTTTTTTGACCTTTGAAAATTACGATGGGAAAATAAGGTGAGAAATGCGTTTGAAAAGTGGGATTGGAAAAAAAAGGGGGGGGTTTGTTCGTCTAAATAAGAAAAAGTCATTTATTACTGGTTTAGAAAATAAAATCTATAAAGAACTCTAAAATACGAGTGAAATCAAAAATGATTTTAAAAAAAGCAAAGTCATCTTCTGTAAGCCAAGAGGTTCCAATTTCGCATTGGTTCCATTCGAGACTGAATCTGCCACTTTAAATCAACTCGAAACTGACATCTCGCATAATCCTGGGATTCCACAGAGCAGGGAATCCTGAAAATGAGAATCGTCGCGTTTCTGTGCCGTCGACGAAGCTGGGATCTAAGAATTTAGTGGTCAGAATTCCAAGAGCAGAAGGGCGGAAAAGGGCTCTTAAAATGGGAAAAGTAACAGCCAGAATGTCCGTGGATGGCATGAGGGGGTGAGTGAGGACGTCGAAGAAAAGCTGGAAGGGTTGACTCGGTCCAGGAACATGCGAGAACTCAAGAGTGAAATGAGATATTTAGTGAGGGCTTTTGTTTGCCCAAGCTACTTTTCCAGTGACTTTTTTCCATTCTTTTTCGAGGGTACATTGAGAAAAGAGTTTGCATAAACCAAAAACAAATTCGGGAAAATTAATTACTCTCAAGCAAAGGTATAATTTCATCCCCAGACAAATTTTCATTCCCTTGAGGAACTCGAATGCAGAGTTTAACAGGGTAAATAGTAGAATAATTTGATCTTGATGTCAAATGTAAATTTAAAAACTAGAAGAATAACTCCGTCTTTTAATATACGTACTTTCATGTTATTGTAGCAAAGGCTCAAAGGGTTTTTCCTAGATTCAATATACATTTTATTATTGAATTAGCATAATTTGAACGTAAATTGAGGGCTTCGAATGAAAGTTGATTTTGCATAATAAAAATTGATTGTCATAAATTGAACGGCTTTGAAATGCAGTGCTTACATCTAAAAATCTGATAATTTATGAGAAAATCTCTCGATAGCAGATTTCGAGGGAGGAAAAAATGAAAGGATAACGACATTTGTAATCGACGTCGACAATAAATTAGTCTCAGTGCCTGTAACAATGGCGCCGAGAAGAATGGAACATTACCGAGTCTTTTCTTGGTAAGAGTTGCCTATAAATAGAGACACGTCGAGGATTCTAGAATAGAGGAGGAAAGGAATCATAGATTAATGGCGACTGGTGAGCATAATGTTGGCGGAGAAAACGCATTGCTTCTTTAATCCGACGATATAAAAGTTCCTACCCTGATGGAAAATTCGTTCCAGACTGAAACATGAAGATAGAGTCGAAACTGGAAGGGAAACTCGAAATGCAAGTTGTATAAAAGTTCCTAATTTTCTTAAGATTGACAAAATTCCGCATCCAATGCAGAGATTTCTTGAATTTTGAATCACACCCGACATAATCAAATATCAGTAATGTATCAAGATAACTTCAGTCATTCTTCTCTGGATTCTACCTAAGTTTAGAACAAAAAACTCGTAAAAATCTCGACTTTAGATTCAACAAACGGTAAAATCTGTCTCTGCTGATGATGAATGTTAATCATCAAATACTTAACGAAAAAGTTATAGAAATGAAAACTCTGCTGACATTTTAAAAACGTATTAAACATGAAATGTGAAAAATGTCTCCTTTGCAAAATGATCTCTATATTTTCCGTCTGGTTTGGAAAGCCCAGGGGACCGCTTTTTATTTCTACTTCATCCGATTTGCGCGCGCTACTTTTCAAGCGCGATGACAGTGGACGTAAATCCTTTTGGCGTCTGCTACTTGATTATCATGTCGTTTTACTAAAGCGATTTCTAGCAGCGTTATCCGGCGAGAGATGTGATGAAAAAGGAGAATATCAGAATAAGAAAGAGAGAAATGGTAGAAAGTGAAGGGGATTAAACCAACAAAATGATCTAGGATAAGGGTTGTAGCGCGGGTGAGTACCAACGATTACGACACTCGTCCCAAGAGGGTTGTTGCATCATTACTCTGGTACTCTCTATCCTCTTCGTGAGTTTACTTTCGACATATAGGTACACTCATTGTCAGAAAAGGACTGATTTTAAAATCCACTTAATGTCTGCAAAAAAGAAATTCTCCGTCGTTAACTACTTCTCTTTACTTCAGCAACTCTCTTTTCTTCAGCAACTCCTCCTCAAAGCAGTTAATTACGCACCAGCATTTATCACCTCGATAGGGAATCCCTGACAATTCTGAGATTCTATTTTTATGAAACTCTTTTTAGCTTTTAAACTATTAATTTATTGTACAAAGAAATATATAAAGAAATATGGTGAAAGCTATAGACAACATACTCTAAATTCTTCGTCGATGCTAATATTATCAATGACTTTTAAAAGAGTTTCTACAAAACTGTTTTCTATTCTAATTACTAAATTGCTTCTTAAACTAGATATTTCAACAAATTTTCCAATGAGTTTGAACAGCGTTTTTACCAATGATACATTCTCTACTTTAATTTCTTTCGTTACGGGTTACAGTGAAGTGTTCGATGAAGTGGAGTTCTTGAGTTTTCGCACCCGTTACGGAAGAAAAATAATTGCGGTGCCCATTGGTGCACGTATTGCTTCTCGATTTTCTTGGCTTTTATTCGAGGAGCTGCAGCAGTCGTTGAATTTTAATTGTTCCTCTCGTTTCGAGCTCAGCCTCGGTCGCCGAATAAAGTCGATGAACAATAAGGTCAGTTTTCACTCTTTCATCTTTATTCGTCCATCAGTAATTCTAAATAAATGTTTTTAATTTTACATTCAAAGTAACGATGAAAATAGAGCTTACAATATTATTCACAAAGTTTCGTTGTTTTTTCAAACTTTCGTTTGGCCTATTTTACTCTTATTCTTTGAATATTGATATTAAGCAAAGTTAGCATTTTCGCAGGCTGTTCTGTAATTCACTTGAAAGTTCGGTTAATGAAAATGGATTCCAAATAATTATAATGAGAGGTTTGCTTGAAAATGTTTTCAACTCTACTCAAAAAATTTTAAATACTAAAATGATATACAGTTCGACAAAAAAATAATCAAGTTATATTTTACGCGGAGAGCATAAATTTCAAATAATCTAATCGAATCTTTTGAACGTGGATTTTAACGTGTGTTTCAAAAAAAAAAAATAGTTGAGAATCGTCTATCTGTCAAAAACATGTCACATGGCCGGGATTTTTCTCAATTTACAAACCATTCAAACAAATGGTTTGTAAATGGCTTTCAAAATTCAAAATTTCAAAGTAACAAATCAGTACTCAAAATTTAAATAATACGTGAAAAATAAAAAAATAAAAATGTCAGCTTTAATCGTATCACATGATCTTCATATAATGATGCTGGAACTTTCAGTGGAAAAAGTGAGTCCAAACACGTTTCTGCTATTTAAGTACCTTTAATACTATATTATATTATGAAATAGAATAAACGGAATATTTTATTCGATGACTTATATTTGGAAATAACTTCCTGAAGTTTCATATTTAATTAATTTAGGTTTTAGTTAAGAAAAAATGTTCTTGCCGCTCCGAACCTTGGTTATTAAAAATCTTATAGTAGTGTACATTTTATATATTCACGAAAATTAATTAAAAATTAATAAAAACTAGAAACATAAAGTTTTCTTTGTAGCTTTATGTGCCAAGAACAAGTGTTTTCGACAGCGCTTTAATGAAAAAAACGTCGGTCATGTTCCGGATGCTGGACGACGAGTGGACGGCATTGTACCCACACCGCAGTGATTACCGACGATACCGTGGATCAAATTACGAGAGTGAACCGTTTTATGGTGGAAAATCCGTCGTATTTTCAATCCCCGAAGCTAGCTTACAAAAAAAAATGGAAAATGTCGACCTACAGATGCATATAAGTAAAGACGTTTCCAGATATTTCGAGATGCATCCTTCACAAAATATAGGATTCTTCACCGTAAAGCTCGACAAGTTGTTCAATGGTATCATAAAGGAATTGAAGGAACGAAAAGAACTTGCTCCACATTTGAATTTTCACGAACGAGAACCCATTGCAAGGTAAACAGAAAATATATTGGTTATTCATTAAAAGATTCATTAAAAGATTTATTAAAAGATTGATTCAAAAATAATGAGGGCAAAGTTTTAGTAAAATTAAAAAAATTTTTTATCTAAATCATTAGGTCAATGAAAGGAACATTTTCTGTACTTAACGAAAACTCTGAGGAAACAGAATCTAAGATCGATCTCTACATACGCATCAGCTACTTTGGAAAATCTATTATAACGGAAATAATGACACCGGAAACTATAGCGAAAGCTTTCTACGTTCAAGAAGAGACTAATGAGATGCATCCTTATCAATGTCGAGAACTAAAACCCGAAGAACTTGAAGGTGGTTGTTGGGGTAGCGTTACCTTTCTTCCACCAGCGAAATCCCAGAACCTTAAATGTGATTGTGAAAATGAAAAGACTAAGAAATTACTTGAGATGCAAATAAAAGATGGGAACGAAAAGGGAAATGTTCTAACAATGGATGCGGATTCCTTTGACAGACGAAAAGATGACGATAGTGCAAAGGATAAAGGAAAGGAGAAAGAAGAGGGAAAGGGAAAAGGAAAGAAGAAAGAAAAAGGGAAAGGCAAAGGAAAGGATAAAAGTAAAGTTTCTGATGAGGATAAAGATGACAGAATTAGGAACGACAATACCGGAATGAGTGATTTCAGCGCCGATGAAAAAGTATGGTTATAAGTAACCATCTTTGTGGTCCAATTAATCATAAAGTATTCAATCTATAAATATGGTATAAGAGGTATGGATAATAATAGTATTCTAAACAAAGGGCTATTAGAATTTAATGGGTTGTAATCTTTTGACAATATTATTTATAATCACTTATTTTATGATTGATTAACCACATTAGTTACAACTGCTATACCGTTTAATTACTTTTTGATGTTTATACCTCTACATTTAATTTTAAAACCGAATAATTTTCTATTCGCAAACTGTTATACAGATTTTTTGGAATTTATCAAAGCAATAATTCTTCTGTAAACCATTGTAATAGAATTTTAGATTAAGTCCTATCACGTTTCCCTGCAAGTCAAGCAGTTTAGAGGGCCGTAAGAGTTTATATGCTTTATGGTTACGTGTAACCATATTTTTTGTCAAAGTAGGTCGCTGCTATAAACTACTAAGTATAGGTACGGAAAGGAGTCGATGTAATTTACAACTCAAACCAAAAATATGCCTCTTTTAGATTAAGATATTGATAGCAGCATATATATCAAGTTGATCATAATTTGTGTTAATACTGAACAATTTTACTACAGGATAAAGAAGAGGATAAAGGCGGAGGTGAAAAAAAGAAGGGTAAGCTTGGAAAAGGGAAGAAAGAAAATGAAGATGAGAAGGTGAAAGAAGATTTGGGATTTATTGATGGTAAGAAAGATAAACCAGCAAAAGGAAAAGGAAAAGACGGTGAAGGAAACCGACAAGAAGAAGATAGAGAACAGAAAAGAGAAGAGAATAAAGGCAGAGGAATGGAGGATAAAAAGCGGGGGAAGGAAGGCAAAGGAAAGAGAAAAGGAAGGGAAGTGAAGGAAGATGGGAAAAATCAAAGAGAAGAAGATAAGGGAAGAGGAACGAAAGATAAAGGGGAGAATGAAGACAATCAAAAAAAAGATAAAGGGAAACAGAAAGCTGACGTAATCTTAATTGACTCCGAAAAAATTAGAAGGTTAAGAAGACGCAATGCTGGCCCTTGTACAATAGGTATCCCAGAAAAGAAACCTCTTCCATGTGTTTCTGCTCCATTTTCATGTAAAATATGCTTCTCTAATCCAGAATTAACACCTTGTCTATTGAAGCATTGTCAAATCCCTTGTTTTCCTCTAAATTGTCTGCAAACACATTTTTGTCAAGAAACCTCTACCCTGGGATGTTGTTAAATTTGTTCAACTGTTCGTACTTTAAATTATAGTGATAAAATGAAATGTATAAAAATCGAAGCAATGAAATTAAAGAAACTACTATTTTTAGAACCAGATCTATAAGATTTTTTGTGAAAAAATAAGCAGACCTAAAAATGTTGGTTTAAGCTCTGAAGTTAAGTAATTGACCTTGGTAATCTTGATGGTCAACTCGTGCTCGTGTGTAGGTGAAGTTAGAAACTGTTTAGGTTACTCAAACCACGAAGAGGAAAAGTTTATCCTTGATCAACCCTATTCGAATTACACTCTGCATAACTGGATGCAAGTGGATGATTCTGTTCAAAGAGGATATCCACAAATATTAATATTGCTTTGGTAGATACTTGTTTAACTAGATGTTAAAAACATACTTAATCAATGAAGCAACTATTTCTCAATTAGTTGACCCCAAAACAATTATTCGAATAATTGTTTTGGGGACTCTGTCAGGAGCGTCGAAATACACTATCTTATAAGATTTGTAAAGTTCTCGCTCTAGAGGAATTCAGCATCAGAGCCAAGGACACTTTCGTCTCTGCTGGATCTTATCTCTAGTATAAGTGGTTCGAGGTTTTTCGTATTCTCCTCATGGACTCTTACCACCTTGAAATTCATAGGATTTTAGATTCGTCCACAGCATAGGCTTTCTCACTCCACTGGTGTCAGACTCACTTCGGATCTGCCATTGTACCCAACTTCCCTACCTCGAGTCTATTGACGTGACACAGCAAAGGCGAAGGAGCGAACTGATGTAGCGATTTCAGGCAGAGATGTAAGTTTGCTTCTCCATTTCTCTCCCTTTTCCTTCTCATCACAACCCTTATTCCTGCCACCCCTTTTTAGAAATAGAAAGAGAAGACTCTACTCAGGGGTTGACTCGACAGATTTATCTCGACCAGGTTTTCAATATCCTGCTATGAACGGGCCGTTACGTGCCATTGATTCGCTGGGGATGAGGCTGAGTAAGTAGCCGATAGAGATGTGAAATATTTCATTGAAATCTTTTCTTGAGACGTGTACAAATTGAAATCGCTCAAGGTCTCGCTCGAGAACAGCTGAAATATGTAAACTTTTCAAGTTTGGGTAACTGGGGAGGAGTTGGCAATTCAATTTTGAGGCTCAATTCGACTCGATTAACAGATCTTGTAGGGGTGATCGGGGTGAATATGGCAGACAATTTGTAACAGGAGTTTTTCAAACATCGGATAAATTTCCACTATAATTACAATTCTCAATTAATTAAACACATTCGCTTCTTTTTCAATATTCTCGCGCCAGAGAATGCTTCATTCAAAAACAAATTTTTTATCGCCCTGTTTACGACTTGAGATATTCAAGTTTATGAAGCTTTCAAAGTTCATTAAAGTTTGATGAACCCAAAGGTATACTTGGTTACGACGTCCCGCAGCTTGGTTGTGATCACCATGGGAGTTTCAAAGAATTGATCGATATTCCGTTCAATCTCAATTTGAATTTCAGGAATCTCTTATCTGACATGGTTCTTGGGGTAATAGCTATGGGGTATAAGCTATCATCGGATACAGGGAACGTGTTTAATGGGCAATAAACGAGAACAGCCATTAGGAACCGCAGCCCTGCGGTGGGTGGTGGTTATCGACTGCTTCCATCCACTTCCGCTTCCTCTTCCCGCTCGCGCTTCAACGATTTGGTTGTTCTTCAGTTCCACTTGATTTGACACAAAGGTGGCCGTTCTGGTTACCAAGATTCCACCTAAACGTTAAGTCTCTTGTTTTATCGTCTGAAGCTAAGCCACCTGCCAATACCTGCGCACCTAATAATTTCGATGGAATTTACCTGCAATTTATCTAAGAAAATTCTTTACAATTTGAGTTAAAATAAAGAAAAAGATCTATACTATCTATAGAAGCAGATATACTGTTATGAGAAATGTGTTGACTGAGCGGAGTTGAATTGAGAAATCTTTATGGGATTTTGGTTCAAATCCGTTTACGCGAAGTGTTTAAAACCTCGCTGCTGACGCAATCTCTGTTTTATCGGGCGTGAAGACTCAGCTTTAAACCGATACATCACAACTTGAATCTTAGTTAGGTGTTTTACTTTGTTGATGAATTGGTAGGTCAAATAAACCGAAAATAAAGAAGAAAGACTTTATACAATAGTATAGTAGTTATTATTTTAAATTCGAGTGTAATTTTAGGATTTATGAAATGTACTCTGTAATATAGCATTCTGAGACTATAGAAACCAAGTAATTTACAGTGTAACATGTCTGACTAAAGCGCGCAATTTCTACTGGAAATCCAGTACTCTACACTAAACAGTATTTTCAACATATTCTACACGAATTTTAAATTAAAATATCAATAATACAGAAAAAAAACACTCATTCATGTAAAGCATACCTTCATTTCCAATCAAATAAAAAAAAGGATCCTTCAGACGATATTTGAAGCTTTTATCGCATCATTTCAGGAAGATAAATTGTAACTCCGCTATTGGAAAAGTTGATCAACCCTGCGCAACATATGTGGAGGTTATCCTAGCGACTATAGGTAATAAATGTCTATTTCTGACTTTTAATGTAGCTCTCGATGGGTTCGCGTGGTTAAGGTAGTCAGGGGCGGGTTTGGGTGAACGTGGTTTTCCCAGTTTCGGATGACCGGACGTTTTATGCGATAGAAATAAATGCGGATGGCAAAACAATGGTTAGCCAGCCAGAGTACACATGAGCATATATATTTTGTATGAATATGAAACGAAACCCCTTTTCATTGCACCCCCACCCCCCATGTCCTCAACCCCATGTGCCACCCTGTCCCATGCGACGCTACACCAACAGGGGATGAGTAGTGGCGCTGCACTGCGACACAGACACAGGGTGCAGCCATTATCGTTGTTCCAAAATCGCGCTGGGAGTTACAGACCCCAGCAATTTATCATACTTCTGAACGAACGGAGGCATTAATGAAAATTCCCTGAATAAACCTAAAGCTTCACACCCTTGACGAACCACGTCGCAAATTTTCAAGTAATAAAATACCCAAAATTATGTGGTAAATATTGACATTATAATGTAGGAAAATGTGAAGATATCACATTTGATTTGAGAGTCAATTTTTGCTGAATACCTACTCATCAGGGTGTCTACTAAATTTTGCTCATGAAATTCCCGAACAATTCCCGCATTTTTCCCGCTTATAAATATAAGGTCCCTCTTACGATAGAAAAGGTGATTTATTAATAAAATAGGCGAAAAATAGGTTTCAGCAGAGTTTCAAAATTTTCGTAAGATTACAAGATATTTTTAATCAGGGATTTGAAGAGATTTAATGGTTTTCAAGATATTTTAAGTGATTTTCAGTAATTTCAAGGAATTTTCGAAGAATTCAAAGAAGTTTTGAGATTTTCAAGAGATTTCATAAGATTTAAAGACATTTGAATGACTAAAAAATTTCAAGGGATTTAAACAAAATGAAGAGTTTAATGATTTTTAAGTAATTTCACATTTTAAAATGATTTTATGGAATTTCAAGGGATAATATGAGAACTAAAACAATTTTAAGGATTTTAAGATATTTCAATTGATTTTAGCGAATATCGAAAGATCTTTTATGATTTTAAAGAAGTTGAAGGGATTTCAAAAAAATTCAGACGAGTTTAAGAATTTTCAAGAAATTTTACAGGATTTCTAAGAATTCAAGTGATTTTAAGGAATTACTAGGGATTTGACGGGATTTTAAAGTTTATTTTTAAAGGATTTGAAAATAATTCAAAAGATTTCAAGAGATTTAACAAAAGTGGCAAAGTGTCAAATAAAAATATTTTGATTGTTTATCCGGAAAAGTCTTTTCAGAGCGGAAATGACTTACTGAATAAAATCAAGGACAATTCCTGGATTTTCCGGTTTTTTTTTTCAATTCCCGAACAGTAGACACACTGGTACTATATCTCCAAAGCAATAGGCTATTTGAATTGAGCAACAAAAAAAAAATGAAAAATGCACTTTCATCAATTGTATTACCATATTTTCATATAATTTGATAATGAAGATTAGGGGTAATGATCCCTTCTTGATTTTGATAACTAATTAAATAAGGTTAGTTGAAGTTATGATCCAAGTAATAAAAATTTCAAAGTAAAGTTTTCCGGAAAGAGCTGATGCACCAGAATCTTCTTAAGGCGGCTGCCTTATTGCGAACGCTTACACAGGCATGAAGATGCAAACACAAGCTCAAGAAGGTTGTCGACACTCGTCTTTCTATATCTCGAGGATGCGGGGCTGTAGATTCTCTCGTGGTCGTGTTTACACGACCACCCCCAGCAAGGGTTTGTAATATTCCCTTAGTCCCTCTACCTCCGCGACCCCTTTTCACTCATAACCCCTCCAACACTGAACACCGAGAAACTTGCTTAATTTATTCGCAAAACTTGGCCGTATTTATTACCATCCCTTCCAACCCGCCGCGATGCGCGTCAACATAATATGCCTCATGGCTCGGGTTTCAACCTGTTGGTTATGCCAATGCCATTCAACGAATCTGCTTTTCATTCTGCATAAATTTTCCTCAGCAATGATTAAATCTACTGTTATTTATAACTGATAATAAATTTGCGCGGGCAAAAATTGAAATTAATAACTGAAGATTACGTATATCATTGCATAGTATATGAAAATATTTTTTCATTAAAGTGTTGTTGTTTGTTGAATATATATAATATATAAGTATCGTTCAATATAGTAATTAAAGCAATAAAAAAAAACTTAGACGATAGATATAAGTAATCAATTTATGATAGTGACCATTTTTAGAATTGAATTTTCGTCGGAAGTTAAAGACTCGCAGACGATCAAGTTAGACACAGTAATTATATTCAAAGTGGGTTGGAGGAACGATCCCAAGGTATAAGGGGCGCATAATGGAGATCCGGTAATCATGCTATTGGATCAGAGAATCTTCCATCTGGTGAATTCCCGATATCGACAAAATGGTGTCCTGCTGACAGACATCGACATTGATCGATCGTCCAGCATCGACTCCCATCCAGCTACCATCTTGCATGGTTAAAAAAAATGGAGAAGAAGAAGTCGCAAGAAGAACGTGAAAGAGAGCATGGATGTAAAAGTGATAAATGAAAGATGAAATCTTTTTCTTGAAGATCCACCGAGTCGCCATCACCCTGACCCTTTCGCAGTCCCAGAGAGATGTCATTCCTTTACATTTTTTACAACGGACCTTCAGGGCATGATTTTATTTACTGAAATAAAATGATGACCTAATCAGCATCGTCGCTTAAATATATAAGTGCTATTAACTTGATTCAGAGAATACGGACAAATTCTTCTGAATTGTTGTCGTGTGTCCCTTATAGAGTATATAGACGTTGTTGGTTGAATCTGAATTGGAAGCTGAAACCCAAAGCAGCTGTCTAAGAATACATTTTACATGGGCGTAATAGCATACATATTACATAAAATACGATGCATTATTCAACTCACACCATTCTAGATCTGGCTGCTAGCGGTGATTTCCTATGAAAATTTGTGCAACGTATGGATATATTTTGATCCTATAATATTTCCCACTTTTCCACTTGGAAAAAATTTATTCCTAAAAAATTCCAGAACTTAGTACTTATCTCTGGGATACGAGAAAAGTTTCTTAAATAGTCAATCTTATAAATTTGAAACATTACTAGATAAATTCTTAACGTTTTCAAGAACAGTTCCGGAATATTTCAGGATTAATTAAAAAAAATTGTTTTAAATTTATTTTTGCGATTTGTTTCTCTAATTATCAACTCTGAAGATTCGAACCTTGTTGATTCGAATTCCTGCAGATTCGAACAGTTCCTAACTTCTTTCTGAACGTTCCTAAATTCATTCCAAACATTCCCAAAATTGTATAGTAAACGAACGCTTAAAAGCACAAATAAAAAAAAATTTAAAACCTTCTGATATTAAAACTAATAAAACCAATATCAGTGGACTGCCGGTCCCTGAATCGTGAAAATTGAAGTGATGGTAGATGGAAGTCAGTCATGGCTGCCAACAATTGATTGAAATCAAACGATAACGAAGGGTCTATTATTGGTCGGTATTCCATTATTAATTTCGTTTGTGGAGGGAAGTATGCGTGGATATACAGTGGAAGTTACACGATAGGGTTGAGGGAGTGAGAGAAGCTGAATGTCAAAGCCGTCAAAAGTTTTTTTTTTCTGTCAACAGCGTCAAATTTTGTTTCAATCCAACACTTTTGGATTTTAGAGGTTTCAAGTCCTGAATAATATATGTGAGGATCTTTGGTAATATGCTGGACTGATAATCCGATTATTTGATTCTCCTGGCTATTAATTTGTCTCACTTCCACTTCTGCATTCGCGTCTGCTTTCTATTCAACACAGCATCAAAGGACTTACACTTGTACAATGCGCAGTGTGTTTTCATAATCTGGTGCTCTCGACAGATTTATGGTACGCATGGAATTATCGTGGACTTTAGATTAATCTCTGAATAAGTAGATATATTGGAAATTTATAAAAGGTATTTTACCCATGTTAATTAAATAAGTAATATCTTGTTTTTGTAATTAAAACCATGGGAGTTTAAATATAGATAGTTACAATAAAAAAAGTTGTACAATGTTTCCAGAAATGAAAATAGAATAAAATGTAATTAATGAGCAGAATTAATAGAAGCTTTAGAATAATTAGTCTTAAAGCTTTCAATTACACTTGATGTGACTTCGCATTATCCGCAAAACCAGGAATCAATAGTTGTATAGAACAACGACCCTGCACAACACGTAATACCACTTGAGTGGGTCGAGTCCTCGAGAATTCTCGTCGCCCACTCGTCTAGCGACCACAGATTTATGCATCGTCTCAAGCTCGTATAACGAACCCTTCGCTTTGGGAAACTCTGACGGTTACCTAATTAACAAAGATCTTATGCAAACTTCAAGTACGCGCCTGGATTCAGATTAAGATCCGAAAAGCGAAGTTTGGCTTCCAAAATCAAATAACTAATCTCTAATCTCTCGGATAGAAAAGGAGCTATAATTGGCAACTAAAACAATATATCTTGGAAATGTCTTGTGATTCTTCTTTAGACTTATCACTGAAGAATCGTGAAGGGATATGGTCGACCTCGATTGGAAACGTCGACCTCCGTGTTATGTAAGGTGTACTTGAGAGACATCAAGGCGCCTATTGGCTCATCCCTCTTGAAATGTACCACGGCCATAGCACGAGGTAGGAAGAGGGTTGTTGTACAGAGTTCAACAACCTATACTTTCGCACGTAGTTACCCGTCAGTAGCTAATTTTTGGATAAGGTAACATTTAATCGTTAGTCAATCAAAGACTATTCTCATTCCTTATTTAGAAAATCCGAAAGTGAATTCGAAAGTCGATCGAAGAGCCACAGAAAAAAACAAGTGTAATATTTACCCCGACTTCAGGGTAAATATTATCTACAACAAAAATTACCTTCAGATGGCTAAATACTACCCTGAACATAGGGTACGGTTACCTTGTCAACTTATTGTACCTTTTTTTGCTTCGATGCGAAAAAATTAAATTTTATCCACTTGAAAATTACCCGCAACAAATTTTCCCTTCTATTTTTTTCTGTGTGTGATAAATGACTAAAGTTACTAAAATTGCTTTACCAGGAAATTCCAAATGACTTAAGTGATCGGTATATGAATTTAGTTCCAGTTTTCCTGATGCGGAAAATTAAATAAACAAATTTTTCCTTTCAACTAAACTAACTGCATCAACTTTCCTATAATGGAGAGCACTTTTTTTTATCCCTTTTTCATGACGTTACTACAATATCGAAAATCGATGTTAAAAAGTTGAAAATTATTGGTCCCGATAGTTTCACCGACTGACATTAATTAATAAAATTGTGCCCATACCACCTGAATATACCTAACACTTTATAAATGTATAATATGAAAAAGAATCTCTTTAAAACTATCTCTTAAGCATATATTTCGATAAACTATGAGAAAATGGGTATGAGCATTTAGGAATCCATAGATGTTTGCAGGATGTGAAATGTGGGGAGAGATTAACATCGTGTGGTATTATATCAACCGATTTCATTATTCTTGCCTTAATCGTACGCGTGCTTCCGATGTATACGGCGTACGTCGCGTTATCGCGGTAACCTGGCCAATAGACGATACCTTCGACGAATCTTATGGGGCTTACCCACTCGACTATCGGGTGTGCTATTTTCATGAGAACCCTCCAGGCTCAAAAGCACTTTCTCGATGCGATAACGTTGCAATCAAAATGCATAGTTTAGTCGGAATTTAGAGGACTGTGTCAGGTCAGATAGAGAAACGTGATCGCCGAACACGACGATCTCCAATCCTAATTTATACTTGCCAAATCATCATCACGGTCAATTTAATTTTTTCTGTGTAAAATCAATTTAACGATACATGAAGAACACTCGATTCCTGTATAAATCGACAAGCCCTCAAATATTTTAAATTCCAGTAACTCAATACATATATCTATAACTTTATACAGCTGAGAGAAATTTGATTCTATAGTTAGGTTTCATTCACATTTCCAACCTTGCGGTAGAAAAATGTATATTCAAAAGCTACAATTTCACTTTACGTAAAAATCACGTTTTCCCTAAGGTCTTCAAATTCAAAATATACATAATATGTTCAAAAGAGCAAAAAGAGAGAATTTTCTTCACCATTTCCTTATAATTTATACATTCCTCATGGGATTTCTCTGAAATAACTTTTATTCTCAAAAAATGCTACGCCAACTCTATTCTCACTACACCACAAAGGAAAATCTATACATATACTCAAAACATATTTAACATTATTTTCTGGTTAGTATAACTAGAATTCTCGTTATTCTAACCAGATGTATATTCACGATTTATTATTTACTTCCCTAGAAAAGAATTATATAATCCACCGATTAAAGTTGAAGTAAACTGCCAAATGCTTTCCACTTCTCAGAAAAATATGGTTGTTAGAAATAGCCGAGGGTTAAAAAGATGAGATAAGGAATGAGAATTGTCAAATGATGTAAGAAGACGATGAAAGTGGCCAAAGACGAAAAGAGGAATGGGGTCAGATGAACAATGAAACCTGGAGACTGAGAAAGGAACAAGTGGAATTCCATCTAGGTGTCAAGATTCGAGAGGAAAAGGAATGTAAGCTTTCAAGTACAAAGCGCTGCAGAACTAAATAAGAAAATCAAACATCTTTAGAATCTTTTTCCGAAATCTCATGTCCGTTAATGTGTTTTCACACCCAGTTCATATCTTCAAAACGTGTTTATCTCTTGTAACATCGTAAACATGCATTTGCGCCTTCTGTATTTGCCTGTTTTGTCGATTTGTAAACTCTGATAAAACACAATGGAGGTGCCACGATACGTTTCGATTCATCAATCAAAACGGATTTTCATATTACAACCGTGACATGAAAGATGGGCTGATGGTGTGTTCTAGTTATAGATGAAAACAGCGGGATCCTCATTTCATTAACGCGGCTCACAATAATTCTCTTTTAATATCCAATAGAGAAACAGTAGACTGTAAAAAGTGTTTAAGGGAATTTTCTACAAGACATGGATGAAATTAACATCGAACTTTAAGAGCTTGGGAAACTACCGTATTTTCATTCCTCTAACATTCCCTTTCATTATCATGCCTAATAATAGTTCTGATTCTGTGGCTTTAAGCCAAAATGTTATGATTACAAGACATTCGTTATGAGATTAAAATACCTAATGTGAATATTTAAAAAATTTAGATCTATAAAAACGGACTCTAAAAGTAAGATCTTCACTTTCTAGAACGAAATGGACTCGTCAGTTCTTGGCAATGTGCCCTCTGTTATTTACACGTTTCTGAAAATTAGGAAATGATTCAAGATTTATGCAAAGAGGTTTGAATTTGTAATATACACGCAGAGAGAGCTTTTTCCACTTTTATCTTTATTTTTCTTCTTTATGTTTTGTCAGTTCTCGTTTCTTTCCTTCTGGTCCATTTCCCCCAATCTAGTATATTATTCATTTATTTAATTTTCTTTTATCGCCTTTCATTTCTAATTCTTTCCGCTTCTGAGAACATTTTACATTTTTCAACCTTCTCGCATTCTTGACCCGCATCTTACTTTTTTACTTTCCTTCTATCTTTCAGTTTTCTTTCCAATTAGTAAATTTGTAATTTTCTAATTGTGTCTTCCGTGCTTCTCGCGCATTTTTCATTACTTTATTTAATACTACCTCTTTATTGTTTCGTATCAGAATATTTGTCCTTTAATTAAAATGAGATTCCTATATAAAGAAAATTATTCGCGCTAAAGTGGAGTTTTTCTTGTTTTTCTAAAAATTGAGAACAGGTTATTGTATTATTATTATTATTAGGTTAATGCATCATAGCCTCAATATAAAGTTTACTCGGTGTTTGTGTTTCATCTTTAATATGAACTAATGAGTTCAGCTCGAGTAACAGAACTGTACGGCTCAGTATGTAATTTGCTAGAATTCAAACATGAGCTGGTATCTAAATCATTAACAACCAAGGAACTTCAAAGTGGCAAATATTCCTGTGCGCTCGATACGAGACTTGTGACGTAAATACGATACAATCGGCAACATGCTTCTGGAACCCAGTACTGAGATATTACATATATATACAGATGTCTAAACAAGAATGTGTGGAGCGGAAGTACACTTTTGTCCTCAATCCAGTTCTTACAGGATTCTTGGTAACATAAATTGCAAGTAACACACACACAGGAACAACCCTTAAAGCAAAGCGAAAACGATCATATAATTTTCGCCAAGGCTGCGAGACGTTAAATTTAATTTTTTTTTTTCAATTTATCATTACTGTTAGAAGTTTTTTCCAGAAATTAATGATTACTCGCGCAGAAATTGTAATATGGATCTGATCAGTGCCTCAATAGATGTAAACAAATAAAAGCGAAATTTATTTTATAACACGAGCAGTCCCATCAGCCATGCATATCTTCACTAAAGTATATTGCAACGCCATCTTCAGGAATTGGTTGATCTTGTGGCTACCTGATCCAGCCCCAGTCAGAGCCAAGTCATTCGTCTTATCTTGGCCATAAATAGTATACCCGATCGGGGCCTGTCTTACAATAGGGAACAAATTTGGCAATTTCTGCATCTGCAGCGTTTTCCACCAACTTTGACATGAAATATATCGTTGAGATTTACTGGATTTAAAATCTCCATCAAGCACCTTTAGAAACGTGACCTAGAAGACAGGTCACCCCTTGAAATATCGACCTCACTATATCTCAATGTAACATCCTTTAAAGGGGTCACTTGTGATCTATCCAACCTGTGGATACTCGAGGTCTTTCAGATTCTTTGTCCCTCTTCATCCTCTCGAATCATATTTTTATATACCATACACTCCCCTATCATTCCACCCCAGAATTTTCACATCCTTTCAAAATGAGGTAAAGCAAATCTCTAGAGCAATTAAACTATGTAAGACTTTAAAACGAAATTATCCTTGGACACTGATAGATATAAGTTTTTGCAGAAACAGTCTCGTTTTATTGCTACAAAGAGAAGTGGAAAAGATATATGCAGAGATAGAAAATGCAAAGCAGATGTGAGAGAGAATAAAAAGGAGAGACAGGAGACGACACTATTTCGTTTGAAAATTCTCCAACTAGACGAGCGACCCTTTTCCGAGAAAGTGCCGCGTGGATGAAAAAAGAATAAATGGCGTCAAGTGAAAAAGAGAAAAGGCAACTCCCACCTTTGTCTGGTCTTCTTCCGGACCCATGTTCCTTCATCCTTCTTACACCCACTTTCCTTCTTTCATATCCCTCTCGACGTACTCTGGTTTCATTTTCCGTTTTTTTCGTTTTTCATCTTTTCGCCTCCTTTTCACCAAAAAAGGTGCCTCTCGTGGGTCTTTAAATCTCCTGAGAGGGAGTAGACTAGTGAAAGGTAGTTCATTAGAAGAAGATCAAATATAGTTAGCTACAGAGAAGAGAGGAGAAGTTTAGTCAATTTAATAAATAAAATTTGCTCTATTCTAGTGAGCAATATGACTATAAAGAGTTTATATATTTGAGTCCCTTCAAGTGGAAAAAGTTCTTTTCTTTTCGTACTTCTTTCTTTCCCTCTCGAACACTTTTTTCAACGAACCTCAGTTTCTGCTCCTATTCCACCGTTTTCCACCTTGTCGATCTCTTGCTTTCTTTTTTTTTTTTTTTAAGTGAAGCATTTCCTTTCTCTTTAAATCCCCAAGGCAAGAGTAAACTCGTGAAGGGTAGTTCATGAAAAGGAAAGGGATATAGAGAAGGAATGGAATATATATAGCAAAGGAGAGGGAGGTATAGTCGGTTACAGCTTTCCAGGAATGCCACATCAGACGAACTTGAAGCTCTGAAGGTGTGATACGTGAGGAGAACGAACTAAAAGGGTTCGATTTAATTGGCAAGTTGTTTTCTTGCACTATTACTAGACTTGTTTTAAATGGACCTCTTTTCTAAATTGCACTTTTCTACATGGGAGTTTCTCTTGGAAATGAAAAAGGGAATTCTTGTGCAAATGAGAATTTTTGTGGATTTACAGAGATTAACATACACTCAAAAAAAGTTCTGGTTAAAGTTACTAGATGCGTGTAGTTAAAAAATTTCTAGCTATGTTAACCACGAATTCTGGTTAATATGATGAGAAAATTCTGGTTAATTAACTCTGGTCGTTTTTTCCTGATTAAAACTTTTCTGGTTATTTGCTAGATTCTTTAGAGCTTGTGGTCGACATTGGTATTTTCAAAGAGTGAAAATCTCCTGGAGATTTCCGTAAAATAAAATGCGACAGATCCGTACCATAGAAACATGGACTGGAATATCGAAGAGATTTCTCTGATACGTTACATCCTCGTGTCTTCAGTTTGACGGCTTCAAGATGGTGTTACCAGGACTATCGAATATATACAAATGTAACAGTATACGAAGAGAAGGTTGCACTCAGATTCTCAGATACAGTCTGAAACATCTCCTATTTCCTGCACACAAACGTGCACAACTCACAGCAATATTGTGTTCAAAAAAGATGGTTTCTTGTAAATACTTTTCAAATCACTTCAAGCTTTAATAAACATAGAAATGAAGCAGTCAAAATAAAATAATAAACAAAACATATGTGTACTCTCCCTTTTGAAATATTTTGCAATCTATTGAAATCTTGAATCTGGTGTGCACCAAAAATCCGAGTGATCGACCTTTCGTATGCGACATAGTAGAAAAAAAAGACTAAGAAGGTGTATCAGTTCGAAATTGAATTTTCTTCATCAAATGTTGTTATTATCAGCAATGTTTCTAACAATCCGTCAGTTTTAGTTAGCATGAACTTCATTAAAACTTTGCGCATTATTTTTAAAAAGCTCAAGTCATCTGAAAATTGATACTTTAAATCTCTGTCAGAAGTTATATAACCACGGTATTCCATAAACGAACGATAAACTTCAAATTGAAAAGGGAAAATGCAAGTCCGAAGAGCTTTATCCACATTTACGGTTCTGGCACTGGCATAAAGTAGTATACAAATGTTTGATCTAAAATATATAAATATTCGCTAGCTACATACAATATAATGCGTGCCTGCGTGTGGCTCAGGGTTTGAGAAAATGTGCTGATGTGGTGATAGTATAAGACTATAAAGCACTAGGAGTAGAGCTGGTATGGCGTTATCGATACTGCGAGTTGGGAAGTATCGGCTTTTCCAATATCCTATTATCTGCGACACCGTGCGCGAAGAGAAAAGAAAAAGAATAAGAAAGTAGTGGAAAGTAACTGCAGAATGTACACTCTACAGTTATATACAAACGCATCAGACTTCTCTCTATATCTTGAAAATAAGAAAATCCTGAAACCACTCTGAGAAAGTTTATGGTCGTGGTTTGTAATAAAAATATTCCATGTTTTGTTACTATATGCGTCTAACAGAAATAAAAGTATTCGATTTTTTCGTTGGCCTGGTTCTTCCCTTTTTCCGTTGAAAATTCTGAAATTGATACAACTTTTTGTAAACTAGTGAAGAACTTGTACAAGTAAAATTTTGAATTTGGCCATGAAGGGTTCCTTTTTCGTGAAAATTTCTGTTTTCTTTTACGACATGAACACCTACTTATCTTGAAGTAGTCAGAAAGATGTTATCATCCTTTCGTAAATCTCGTTAGGATTCAGATCCCGTATTCTCAGCTTACAACCAGCGGGATCATTTCAGAATTCTTTCTGCGGCTTTATATATACACAAAATAGTCGATAGCTTTACAGTACGATGAAGAGAACGATGTGATGTACTAGAAGAAAATGGAAATTTGATGATCCTTGGTATGTAAGAACGAAGAAAACACTCGCTTGTTTTTATTTTTATACATAAAAAAGCTCAACTACACAGAAAAAAAAGTTTAGTATTTGTTATAGATTAAGCCCATCTTCAGTCTTAAAACAAGACTACGAAAGAGCCTAAATCTAAAAACGGACTTTAACTGTAACAAAAATGACCTTTTTTTCTATGTAATACGATTAATAAAAACAATGAAGTATTTTATTTATTTAATTATTATGCAAACTATTGTTTTTTGAAAAAGATAAAAAATTGTATTTTAAGGAATATTGAGTAGATCAAATGTTTCGAGGGAAACAAAACATTTAATTTGCATCCTTGTCGTATGTTGACTCAGCCGAAAAAAATTAGCTATTCAGTTGTCTGACCAATATTGACTGCATCTACTGAACGTTGTATATGCCTCACTGTGTACGAATAACGCGTTGATACAGAAGAGAAATAATGTCAACAGAGCATGTTGGCATACAAATGAAGTAATTATTTTGTCTCAATGGGCGGCATTCTGTTACGAGCAAACTATTATTAAGTGTATTTAAATATTTATAATGGATTTACATAGATATATTGGTTTAATGCTTGAATTGTTTTCATTGCAATTAAACTTGGATATGAAAATAAAAATATTCTAGATTATATGTTAAGGAAAATGGTTATCGTAAAATGTAAACCTGTTAATTATTACTAAGCAAATTCCGAGTAATCAGATATTTTGAAGATTGTTTTTCAGAGTTTTTCAGAGAGCCGAAATTTGAAATTATGTTCCCTTCGCATACAAGGAATAAAATTAGGCACAAGCTTAAGCAGAAAGTTTCCTCATTCAAGCTGTCTTCTTAAAAACAAAATTCAAAGTCTTGAAGCTTGGCGACGAACTTGGCGACCTTTGTTTTCTAAGGAGAAATCTCTCGTCTTACCATTTTTCTTTCCCAGAGTCACTTAAACAAGAAAGAGAACGTGAAAGCTGTAAGAAGAAAGGGGAATTTCTCTTATCCTAACTGAGATCTTAAAGAGCTTGCAAGCTTACTTGTCCTCTATCTGTAAAGACGAGATAGCGTTTGATGAGTTTGTTGATATTCTCTTGCCAAAAGTAGGGACATAAGAAAGTAAATGATGCGAAAAGAAGATTGCTACCATGAAAAGAAGCTCTACATAAAATGGATAAATTATGCATCTGTTTAAAAAATTAACAAGTTTCATAAGCATACTAGAAAAATTTTAATATTTTATTTTCAATTTGGTAAGTGAGATACGAACAACGAAAATATATAATCTTGGAACCTCGACGAAACATTATTACCACTTACGAGACTCAATTCAGCTCTCTAAAGACTCTTGTCCTAGGTTATACTATAAACTACAGCTTTCCAAAGTAGAAACATGACCCAGGTTATCTCGTAAACTCTATCATAAAAGGGTCAATAAAAGTCCTCCTAAATTAACAAATTCTAGCTAATTAAACACTATGTCTGGTACTTAAAGCTTTACTTTGTATCCACCCCAACAATGAACACAATACAAGAATGAAAATGTGTTACAGTTGGGATCTGGAGACCAAGACCCTTGTGCCAACGTAATTTGTAATATGAGATTTTAATCAGAAATTCTCTGAATATGAATCTAAATTATAATAAAATCGCACTATGAATACCGTTACCACAACATTTGCTTATCCTTTAAAAGAGAGTTATTTTATTTTTCCAGACATTTATAAAATCAAAATGGATTTCAAAAGATTTCAAAGGATTTTCAAGATTTGAGTGTATTTTAAAACATTTCAAGGAATTTGGAAAACATTTTAAAAATTTCAAAATGTTTCGAAGGATTTCAAAGAATTTAAGAGAATTTTGTATGATTTTCAAAGATTCCAAGGTATTTCTCGGGATTTCAATGGATTTAAAAGATTTAAAAGAATAGACATGTGATATTTTACCATAAGAGCAATTTACACGAAAAAAATAAAATGGCTAAATTTACCATTTAAAATAGACAACATGCGCTCTAAGCGCATTTTTCCTGGAATTTAGTGAGTTTTACTATTTAAAATTGTAACTTTTGCAATGAAAATAACAAGGTTTACAATTTTCTTAGCACAAATTACAATTTGAAATAGTAAAACTGACTAAATTCCAGGAAAAATGCGTTCAGAGCGCATGTTGACTATTTTAACCCTCATCAGTCCTTAGTGTCAAATTGTCACTATTTTTAACTTTAACGCACAATTATTCTATTTGAATACTTGAAGAAAGGCGAATATTTTTCTACACAAAAATATTCGAATCAACATAAAAAAGTTCTTCAATCTTGAATTAATATTTCCTCATTGATTCCATGCGAAAGAAATGTATACTATCTTTAATTTACCTCAGAGTGTCAATAAATTTGACAACTCAAGGAACTGATTAAGGTGGCGAAATGAGGGACTGATGAGGGTTAAATGGTAAATTCAGCTATTTTCTTTTTCGCGTGTAGTTTCTCCAACTTTAAGTTTGCAATAATAAATATTTTTCACTAAAACTAAGCCATTTACCTTCATCTATAGGAAACAGATGTAAATGACTTAATTTTAGTAAAAAATATTTATTATTGCGAATATAAAGTTGGTGAAACTAAATTTGCTCTTATGAGCATATAGGATTATAGTTATAATGATGACGTTTTTTTATTTCAAATGTCAAATTTCACACTGAAAAAACAGTTGATATGTATACAATATATACAATATAAACGATCTTTCGAGAAGCTCAAATCGTTATTTGAAAGTAACAATGTTCCGTTAATTTGTTTATAGCGTGGAATATTAAGATTAAATGATGTTAAAGTTGTTGGTCTACTATTCATTTTTAGTTTTTTGTCAATATTTTAAAATATTGACTATTTTTTATGTTGTGAAAAAATTTCCCAGCGGGGCTAGAGAAAATTTTTTCACAACGTAAAGAATAGTCAATATTTTAAAATATTCATAAAAAAAACTAAAAACTAATAGTAGACCAACAACTTTAACATCATTTAATCTCAAATCGTTATTGCTCATTTCTCGTATTTTTTGCTCAAACATGACACTTAAGCTCGCACTTAAGTATAAATGCCTCTCTATTCATTGAGCTATTATAGGTGTATGGGTGCCATAAAATGTTTACATTTATGGTTTATACTTTGTAATATAAGACTTTAATCATAGCGACTGCGGAAATAATGCTGGAAAGCTAAACCACACACCACTTTATACAAACGGATGAGGGAAAGTCAGAAATTACAGAGTACTTGGTTTGGAAAAGGAGTTAAGTTTCGGGGAATTTGAATGGGGTGTAGGAAAGCATCTGGATGTTCGGGAATAACCGAGAGACGTGATTTACAGGTCACCATCCGACTTGCATATTAGACCTACTACTCCCACGTGGCACAAAGTAACGTCACATGTATGTAGATATTAGCATAAGAGCTTTTATAAGCGATTAAGTGTATACGAGCGTGTGTCCGCGGTGTGTACATATATACATATAACACACATTACACACAACATATCCGCAGACTCTAAAGTCCAGAGGGTAGCCATTAGCCACGTACCTTGGTAATACGTGTATATTGGACGCCACTTATAAGCGTCAGTGGCGCGCTAATTATGGGGTTAAATTCAAACGCTCTTGAAAACGCTCTTGTGCACAAACTGAAACTGTAAGGCGCCTTTGATATTGTAAACCTTTTTTTAAAAAGTGCTCGCATGTTCCCTCGCTTTTGCTTTTTTGTTCCCACCACAACACAGGAGAAAGAATTTTTGAGAAAAGTTCCTATATAGGTGACAAATTTCTACTCCATGCGACGAAGAATCTAACTTCTTAATTTAAAAATGGCAGCTGTAACTCTTCACTAAGGAATATTTATGTAGATCTTATGAAAGGAAAAATACTTCAAAAATATGTAGTTGAAAAACGTACTAAAAAATATTTCTGGAACCGGGTTCTTAATTAAAAATTCTCTCGAGGAAATAAGAAAAATGTCAAGATCAGGCTTTTGGTTGTTAGTAATTAAAAATGCATATGCTCTACATATATGAATAGACATGCTCAATATTTTTTTACTATATTACGCGCATTAGGTAAAAAGAGCAGTATATAGAAAGTCCGTTTCAATAGACGCAGTGAACTTGAAACACTTGTTCACTGGAAAATTCTGCTCGTCAGTTTTTTTAGGATTAATGACATCATTTCATGCCTGGACGTCTATCAAGAATCTAATACAATAAATTCAAAGGAATTTTCGCTTTCTTAAATTTAATTTAATTTCCCAACTACTGACGCTCTTAATAAAAATAATCAAAAATAAAATATGGATTATATCTTAAAATGCATGACCCATTTAAATTTAAAAATCTTGTGGAATATTATCAACGAATGACGTAAAAAGGAGAATGAATAGTGATTTATCTCTTAGAGAACGGGTTTAATTTAAATAATGCATGCAAATTTAAATTGATGAAGGAAAGCTACAGCAAATCAGAAAGACAAGAGAGAGAAAAAGAGTTAAAGTGGGTGAGGAATTTCGTTTCTCTTGAAACAAGATTTATCCCGTAAAATCAACCCAAAACCTACAATCCCATTGACCCTTTATCCGAAAATCTTTCTCCTCTTGTGAAATATTTCGCGAACTTATACAGTACACATTTGCAAACGGTTTTGGGTGGCGTCCAAATTCATCTAAAGTTTTACTGAAAGCGAGTATAACCCTGTACATATAAATGGAGTAAATGGGTAGTGAAGCGGAATTGAAAAAAGGAACCACAAAAATGGAGCTCACACGTTTCTCTTATTCGTTTACTGTCAACGGAGATTACGAGCAATTTACACTGTGGAAACTTTATGAATATTTTTCAAGATACGTAATTTTCCAAATACCTTAGATAGAGAGATGACGACCGTTATCTTGAAGTGCATCTGAAACAAAAGAAGCACCATAAAAATCTGGAATTAATGTATAATTTACATTCTTCAAAGTATTGCCTTTTTAATAAGATTCTTAAACCTCTTTTTCTACCAATTTACTTTTATTATATGGAGAAGGAACTTTGTGAAATGCTTACCAGAAGCATTTAAGTGAAAATTATTTTATTTGCATTCACCTTTCGCAGCTGTTCCTTTAGCGACAGGAAAACGGAAGCACAACATCTTCGTCAACTAAAGTCATTTAATTTACCTTGTAATTAAATTCTAATGCGTTCCTGAAGTAGTGAAGGAAGAGATTACCGACTATAAGGTAGTTGCACCAAAACGAGGTCGCTCTATTACACTACGCGAGCACAATCTTTAGATCCCAAAGAGAGTAAAGATGGTAAACCCAATCCTGCTGATCGACTAATTTCAGTTCACAAGAAACGTACATTGATTCAGATATTGATATTTCTAATTCTCTTTTTCATACCACATGATGTGCATGTTGCACGAAATGAACGTATTTTACATAGCGAGTCGATCAAGTTTTCATCGCTTTTCCGTCAGGTTATTATCGAATCAGATCCGGACGGGAAAAGTGGAAAATAAATCTTTACCTCGTAACGCGTGATCGAGACTAATTTTCTGCGCGATAAAGTGAAACAAACGCGAGCCCATCGCACTGAAACAAACTACCCGTCTGCCGACTTCCGGTGTTCCGGCGTGCGACCACAACTACTTTCCCGTCTCTGAAGTTTCGCGTTTCCAACGCTCGGCAGCTATTGTAATTCCTTTTGCCTTTAGCGGTTACAGCGTTACATATATGCACTCAGAACCAAACAAAAGATCAGTGTTCCGAGAAAGCTTGGTTTAATTGTTTGGAAAAGAAAAGAGGGTAGATAGCTCGCGGATATTTGATACGTATTTTTTAAGTTTCTCCAGAATTCCCCGTTCAAAATGTGTAGAAAATATATCACGCAACAAAATATACTGCCTTATAGACATTTCTTATGTTGAAAAGGAAAATTGGAAAAGGGAATTGTCTTTCTATAACTTCCAGATTTAATTTGGATATTTAAAATGAAAAAAAGTATGTACAGTTTTTTTTTTAATTTGACATACACAAGAAGTGTTGTCTCCAATTTTGATAAGCTTAGTATATCAGTCCGGCTTATGGGGTTTATGGACTAACACTCTGTTTATCACGAAGGAGAAACTCCCCCAGGTTGTGAGAAAGTCCTCGGAATCCGTTTAATCCGGTGAAAACGATGCCACAGCTCTAGTACTTTTCGAGTGCCGCTACCAAGTAAAATCTAATAAAATGGAACTCCCTCTCGATTTTCACTAAAACCACTCTGCGTTCTTTAACCTCCTTTCCCTTCCCTAAAACACCCACACCCTCTATGCTCAGTCCTGCTTCGGTGACTCGTATCTACAAACGAGTAATTACTCGCTGTAATTACTTGTCACGTTGCATTCTACTTCCACAAGCCCCTTTTCCACATCTACACCCGTCTTTCTCACTCACTTGCTGTTACTCTTCTCGCCCGTTTTCCCCTTTCTCGTTTACGAGTCGCACAACTCAAATTAAATACAAGGCCGCAGGGATGTGATACCTCCTAAAGTTTTAATTCGGCGCAGGTAATTCGTTTAAAATTGATATCAGAGTTGATATATTTTTCATTGCATAATATTTTTGGCTTAATATGTTATTGAGCGTATAAATGAATAATAAAAATTTATTTTTTAAATTATAGGAACTGAAAGTGCGAACTAGTGATGAATGTAATGATAACGATAACGATACTGATAACGATAATCTGTAAAATTATTACCTAAGTGATACGAGACTACGATAGTAATTATTATCGCCAAGATGCATGTAACATTGACGATCAGATTAATCATTCACTATAGTAATAAATAAAGTGTAAAATGATGAATAAGGGTAAGAATCAAGGATAAACACATTCTTTTCTATTATTATTATTCTTGATGTGATACTTTTTCAACGTAACTTTCTACTTTTGGTAATCTTCTTACTGAAAATTTCCATTAGAAGCTAACATCTTGAGTGTTTTCTCTACAAACAATTTAAATTCCAAAAAGCCTTCTATCAAAATAAAAAAGACAAGCGCAGCAGTTTCCCGTGTGGAAATTGCCCCGTTCAAGCCTTACTTGAATATCGGCCTGACGATGGGCCCTTGGAGAGCCAAATATATTTTCGACGATGACCCCTGTACACAAATTCTTTAAGACCATTGGTCTAAAATTTTTTAGTGCTTTAATTTTCTGAATTCGTTTAAACAAATGTTGCTATAGCTTTGGAAATGATTTTCCATAAAGCAGTTAATTGGGTAGAAACGCTCATCAAGAAAGAAAATAAGTGATGCGCATTCACACTGATTTAGAATCCTTGGAGAGATGACAGCGATCATGTGAGATGGGTGATGCAACGATAACAATGGATCACCGTCAAGACGGCAATGATCATGGCGCCAATAATAATGTTCATAAACAGTATAATCTACATGGTCTTTGCCAACTCTGACAATATTGTTCATTTAATTCTTTAGATAATTTTTGATGACGACGATAACGTCATTAATTGGACTTGGTATTGTAGTTTGAAATCTGCAATTCCACAATTCTAAAGGCTAAATGAGAACATGAGATTATTTGCTGAGTTTGTGTTACTTTCTCTTCTCGGCTTTGGAAAATTTTCTTTGATAGGAAGGCTGGAACAATTGAAACAACCCGGTGTCGTTAACGGCACACAACGGGTGTGTACCAATGACAAATACCTCGGAGATATATGTAAACATCTATGTGTATATATGCGTATCAACACATGCCCAACTATACTCGCCGTAGGAGTTTCGGATTTCCAACGACTACAACAGTTCAACCCCTCACCTCTGACTTTTGCTCGTTTGCTGGAACCCTACAATACCCTTGTAGCAAGGGCAGAATAAGGGTTTGGTGACTGTTGATATAAACCACGGATTACCACAGCTACCCTAGAGATGCCACTGTCTACGCCTAGGAGGGCCAGACAGTTTCGTAAATCCGTTCACTCGTTAACCGCATAAGATAGTGTGGCGGGTGTCCCACAACTAGCCTGACTAGTTGACCCAACTTTGTAGATAAACCAACCTTGTGGTTTATATAAATGGGTCATTCGTTACAGCAAAGCTGAATCCGGAGTTTGGCTTAGGACCGAATTCGCCCCGGAAGATATAATACATAGATCAAATTTACTTTTCTATTGATCTTCCGATCGTAAAGCGTATCAATTGAAGATGAAGAGGTCGGATGAACATTTGGGCGGATCAGGAAATCCCGTTTCTTATTTAATCCCTTAACATCGCAAAACGGAACCTTTTAGACGCCTTTAAACGTAATTTCGAAGTACTGTAGAATCACCTAAATTCGGAAACTGGCTCAAACTTCAGATACCCAATTTTCTTTGCTTCTACGTAATCAAATAGTATTAAAGTAATAAAAACTAAAAGCAAAAAGCAAGACATATCGTGTACAAAGCTGATTTTGGTTTAAAAAACAATTAAAAGGACAAGACTGAAAAGTTCTGAACGTTCAAATGAACGAATTTTTATATTGATTGTATTTTAAACTAGAAATAATTTTAACATATTGATTCATTTGCATTTAAAATAATTCTGTGTGACAGAAACTTTTAATATCTCTATTGTTATTTTTGGTTGGAACAATACTTCTGGATAAAATAGATTTGGGAACAAATATTTCGTTCATTTGAACGTTCACAACTTCTGGTACATTAAAAGGACCTGCTTCGCAAGCTAGAGTTAATTGGGAAAAAGGTTGGCATTTCAAAGCTAATGCTACAAAATGTGCAATTAAAATTTAATCAGAGTCGCTTGTTTCTTTGTCGGGTCCCAATTTGTCTAAAATCTGTAGGCTTTTACCTTGTTTTTTAAATGATTTCGTTAAGGGCATGTGTTATAATATGAGCACATTTAGAAAACCCGGTTATTTTTTTAACAATTTTTACTTTTTCAACAAAAATAATAGTGCACAGACGTAAAAAACGTGACGTTATTTAAATTTGCTTATATGGTAAGTAACACATGCCCTTAACAATTTAAAGAACTATTTGTTTGACACGATTATCCGTTTTGTAATATTAATTCTTATGCTTTAAACAATGTATAAAAGCATCGTATAAATTTTATCGTATATTTTTGTTGTATATTTTTGTCATATATTTATTCAATGACTTTTCCATGATCATATTTCCAATTCATTTCTCGTAAAAAGTTATAAATAACATACCCAACTTCATTTATCAACAGGGGGGCGATTATGTAACTTTTCACTTCCACTTTCACTCTCACTTTCACTTTCACTTTTTGGTTATCCACTTTTTGATTTTCACTTTTTCCAAATACACGTCAATGTCAATTTTGACATTTTAAACGCCATTGACGTGTTGCAAACGGTTCGCCTATTTATTTCTTATTCGCCGTTTTTCAAGTTTTCAAGTTTACAAATTTTTCAAATTTTTCACGAAAACGACAAATAAGAAATAAATATGCGAACCGCTTACAATTCTTCGGCACTGGGTTGAAGTTTCAGACGTCTAGTCTGACGATTTTTTTTACATTTGTTGGAATAAAAATATCAAAAAATGTTTCCGAAATTTCCAAAGTCCAACATTTTTATTTATTGACTAACAGAAATTTACCCGGCATTGGCCGCGATTTTAAGAAATTTCATAGAATTTAAAGAAATTTTAAATAGACTTTAAAGGATTGCAAAAGATTTTTTCAGAAACTGCACAAAATTTCAAAACATTTTAACTGATTTTAACGAAGTTGAAGGAATTTGAAGAAATTTTAAGATACTGCAAGAGAGTTTAATGAACTCTAAGGGATTTTGATATATTTTAAACCTATTCCTATTTAAATACGTATTTGCAAAATTGAAATTTGAAAAATTTTTTACAAGCTCTCAGGGGCCAACGAAACTGAGCGCTAGAATTCTATAACCGGTTATTGCACGTAACCCCTCAATTTTTAAAGAATTTTAAGGGATTTCATCTGATTTTCTCTATATTAGAATCCATTCCTCAAAATTTCTTAAAATAACTTAAAATGTCTTGAAATCTCTTAAAATCCCTTGAATTTCCTAAAAGTGACTTAAAAAATCTGATGAAATCCTTTTAGATGGTTTGGAATCTTGTGAAAACTCTTGAAAATCCTTAAAATATTTTGAAATTTCCTAAAATCACTTAAAGTCTTTATGAAATCCCTTGAAATTCATTAGTTACTTGAAATTTCTTAAAAACACTGGCAACACCGGGTATAAATTATAAAAAAATAAAATAAAATAAATAAATAAAAGAAGTTCGTCAGATTAGAAGTCTCTGCAACTTCAATCGAATTTCGTCGGTGACGTTTAAAATGTCAAAATTGACATCACGTGTATTTAGAAAAAGTGAAAATCAAAAAGTGGAGAACCAAAAAGTGAAAGTGAAAGTGGAAGTGAAAAGTTACACAATCACCCCCCAGAATAACCACTGAAGCGCCTCTATTAACCCATAAAATGCGAATGAACATGCATAATCTTGACGACGAATAAAGTAAACTTCCTAAATAAGAAATAGAAAGTTCTTTAATGGATGCAACTGCTCTCTGTAACGTAACGACTCTTCCAGTTTCCCTCAAGCTAGAAGCTTTTGGAAAGTGGAGCAACAGGAACCCTTGTGGAGAAATTAGAAACCCGTTTGCCAAGCCCTGTTAGAGGTCCTCTTCTCAGAGATCGCTCTAGAATGCATTTAGAAGATGTAGAGAATTGCCTCGTTGCTCTGACTGCCCTGAGGTGCAGAGCAATTTCGTTGCACCCCTACTGGGAGCTTTGCAATTCCTTGGTGCACTGACACGTTACCGCAGAAATGTCATTGTGATTAGTCTTGAAAATGTCAAGAACTAAAAACAATTTCGGCTACAAATTATTACACCTCCAAACTTGCAAGATTTATCAGGGGATAATTAAGGATTTACTTATTATGTATACTATTTTATTCTAAGAAAGAAGTGTCCGCCTCCGATTTGATTCGTTTATTTATTTATTTTTTTCTTTTTCTAAAATATACTTCAGAACGAATTAAATCGGAGGCGGACACTCGGGTAGTCTTCCTTGTAAGTTCAGAAACTGCGATGATGGCTTCATAAAAATATCATCCTTATCATCTTTTAGAAAAACTTAATTCAACTTCCAGAGACCAAAACCACTTTATCAATATGCTAAAGCCTCTAATTAAATTAATTTAAGATGATCTCGTTCTCTATATATCACCTACTAACTACGAAGCTCATAGCATCTATCCACGATATCGAAGAAAATTTGGCAAGGAGGAAGGTACCCAGACAAAGGAAGTCGTGGTTGAGAACTATCGCTGTTATCCAGACCGGCAAGCAAAGAGGCACGAAGGAACTTTTGTACCTGTTTGCTTGTCGATCGATCCGAGATTTCCTGTTTCAGGCGCCACCCAGAAAATGGAAGGTTCCTTAATTAAGAATAATTGTAATCAAAGCCCGGAAGCACCTTTAATGTGGCTTCTAATTCTGAGAAGCTACCTGTGAAAAATTTCCTCTAATGCCCTTCTATTTCCCAAAGGATTTCCAGCATTTTTAACACAATTCTTAATTTCTATCTTTCTTATTTTCCTCAACACCCGGAGCTGACGCTCTCTTTTCCCTCGACAGCGACCAAAGAAAACCTCCCAAGAGCCTCAGGTAAATAAAAGCTCAAGCCTTCCAGCTATTAGCTTCCCAGACTCACTTCTCTTCCGGTTTCTTCAGTTTCTAAATCTCTAAGGAAAAGTCGACTGAAATGGAAAGAGACAAAGACAAATATGCATACGCATTGTATGAGTTCAGTGTATTTCTTGAATTCATGTTTCGGAATTTAAAATACAAAGGATACAAATCTTATTGACAATTAAACATTCGAAGTCGATTCAGAAAATTGTAGATAAGATTTGATGCCAATTGGATGTGATTAAATTTCTTTTATATACCAGTATTATCTCAGGTTGTCTTCAAAAAAAATATAAAAAAATAAAATAAATGAATAGTCATTTTTTCTTGGTAAGACGAAACAAGAAAATGAATAAATCAATTTGCTTGAATGAAAAAATTTTTTTTTTTCATCAAATTTTCAACGTGTGAAGCAAATATTGAACTAATTCAATATTTTACAAAGTGAATTTAAAGCTTTTGATTAGACATTGAATTACATATATTCCTTTGATCAATGACAAAGTCGGTGTAATTAATATAATGTTAATTCAATTTTGAATTGAAAATGACTAAAGCTTTCAAATTATAATGTTATCTGTTCTGTAATCATTCCAGGTACAATGTTACAAAGGAAAAATATTTTCTCGATGATGAAACAAATATTTTCCGGTGATTCAATAATCGACTTACTGATTGAACAGATACAGATGCAGGTAGAATAATAATATTCTATTGGAATTGTATTTTTTATGTTTCAATTTTGTTTTTCTTCTATTTCTGATTTATTGTCCCACAACGTAATATTCTTCTTAAATATGAGATAAAGAAGTTATCTTATTAGCCCTCTAATTTTTATCTCTGAATTGGCAATAAATTTTAGAACATCCTGGTATATATCCGGTACTTATTCAATTTTTAGATTCAAGATAAAACCCAGACAGACAAACAAAGGGAAAGACAATCTCATACCGATTTCGTATCAAAATCATAATACTTGAGAGTGCTATTCGTGGTTAAAAATGGATTAAAAGTTATGTAATAGATTATGAACAAATACAAAATCATTATTAGGAGAATTCCGCGTTAAGAACTCGTGATTCTTGAGATATAAGATAACATATATAAAGTGACAAACAATATATCAAAGACTGAAAGACATACATTATTCTCGATTCGAAAGTGTCGTATTTGATTATGAAGAATCAACTTTAAATAACAATTACCACCACATGTTTAAAAGAATGAGATCAATTCTACGCAAATTCTCATCAGAATTTAAGATATGACAAAATTATTAATTTTCCAAGAATAGAGTCGTTTGATAATTCGTTTCCAGTTTCTACCGGTATACATTTTTCCACAAGAATGGATGATGATACCGCTAACTCTGTATTACGTTTAAGCACATAAAAATTAAATCATTATAAAAGTAACTAAACGTTTTTTACGTAAATCGCAAGCATTAATAAGTTCAATAACGACGAACTTAATCTAAAATGTGAAAAATAAACATAAGATAAGGAACTTACGTCAAAAATAATTGGTTACGGGAAAGTAATTATATCTTTACAAATTGTAGATAAATTGGCTCTTAAATTGGCTCTATCTCTATAAAACATATAATAGTACGATATAGTATAATAAGCTTCGAACCTAAATTGCCTTAATAGAAATAATACCATTCACTCAGTGAATTCTTTGTGCATAGAAATCACTTCTCCGAATCATTCCATTGTATTAAAAATATCTCTTTCACTATATGATTAAGTTCAAAGAAATTTGTTTCTTTTCAATTACACCTCTTTCAGCGCTCCTTCTTTTTGGTGGATATTTTAACATTTTAATTTATAAAGTTAAGACTAGACTCAAAAAAGATCCAATTTCTTTAAAATGTCTATACTTTTTAGCAATCTAATTTCTAACTCGGTATTTAAGACTGAAAATACTGAATAATTCGTTTTACGGTTTAAATGAAGGAAAAGCTGCTAAAAGTATATGTTATAAAGAGTAGTGATAACCGGAACATTGAACTCAGATCATGAGATCTTCTCCCTCACACCAGTTGACTATTGATTTACGTTCTCCTTATCTTTATCTTCATTTTTGTACTTGTATTCCTGTTCAGTATCTGTATTGCACGACTAAGCAAGCAAGCAAGTAGGCAAGCAAGAAGAAGGCAGGAGCACAAATGAGTCTACGTCACTTACAGAAGTGTAATTTCGTCACTAAATCATCATCGAAAGTGTATTCGTAACTCATAGTATCAAGGTTATATTTCGGGTTTACGACCTCACAGCCGTCATTATCAACGTGTCAACAGAAGCGCTCATTGTGAGAAAGCCAAGGTAGCTAGAAGGAGCCTCTCGCTCTTATCCCTTAATTTTTCGAGTTTACAATGCGCTTTGAAGATAGCGGATGTGATGTGATAAGGTTACACACTGTTGCTTTCGAGCACGTTTGTCAGTCTCAAATTGTTAGCTGTGGTGAATAATTGGTACAGTGCTTCAAAAGTTTCATCATTAGATACTTTTTAATTAATAAATCGGCAACTTTATGAATCCGTGAATTTATAAATAAGAAAATAAGTGAATAACCGACGATCAAAATGCCGAAAGTAAATATAAAGTCGTCGGCAAGCGACGTGAGGAAAGACTCGTCAAAGTGTTGTCAAAATTTTCTTGCTAAATATGTGCCTGTGACAAAATGGTTACCGAAATATACCAAATTTCAAGCCCTTTCGGATTTTGTGGCTGGGATCACTCTGGGCCTCACAATGATTCCACAAAGTATTGCATATGCTGCAATTGCTGGATTGACTCCACAGGTATCCATACATTTTTTTCCATATGCCCGTAATTAAAATTTTTTTATGTGATATATTTTCATTCCTAAAATTGTTCTGAACGAAATCTATTTAAAACGATTGAGACACACTGATATATTGAGAGGCTAAGTAGAATATTTTTCCCAAGTTGAAAATTCAATTTATTCAGCTTATACTTCTCATATAAAAGTAAACAAGTCAAATTTTCATCTGCATAATGTATTTAAAAGGGCACGACGCATAGTGGGACAAAACTGGGTTTTGGTGGACAAATCAGTCTAGAGATCACGATTTTTGTTTAATTCGGGCGTTCATTATTAAATTAAAGATGATTAAATTCTGCAGAGACTACGAATTTATATAATTCTTATTACGTATTATAATTTATTGATGAACTTAAGATATTAGATACATACATTTGCAATCGTATGTTTTAGTATTATTATATTTATAAATTATGTATGCTTCGTTAACCTTTCAAATAGAGAATATTTATGTGACCTGAATTTTCCACATGGACTGTCCAAAATGACTTGATTAAACTTTAATTGCGTTTTAAATTTACATTACTGTTTATCTATGTAATAAATTCACAGAACAGAAAACTCTTTCATTTTGAGTGAATATTTAATTAACAAGTGTATTCAAAATAATTTACAGTATGGGCTTTACTCGGCATTTTTGGGAGGCTTTATTTACATCATTTTTGGAAGTATTAAGGAAGTATCGATCGGACCAACTTCTCTGATGGCACTTCTAACCCTAGAATTCGCAAGAGAGATGCCTCGTGATTTTATGATACTTCTCGGTTTTTTAGCAGGATGTGTCGAATTGACCATGGGCTTACTTAATTTAGGTTTGTATGCTTTCATTAAACTCTCAAAAAACTGTTTGGTTGGATTAACCAAAATTTGGTTGGCTCAACAAAAGAATTTGGTTACTATACAGCCAACCAAACGTTTTGTTGGACCAACCAAATTTTTTTGTTGAGTCTTTTGATTTGTACAACCAAAGAAT
>JAUESH010000043.1:10554330-10565048 GCA_032275165.1 Synergus magnus | reverse complement strand
GAATCAACCAAATTTTGGTAAAACCAACAAAATCTAACCAACAAAACTATTTTGTTGTGGTGACTTTATTTTTTTTCGCAGTGAATTTTTATTCAATTACGAACCAGATAGAAGTAGATATACTTTGCTCTGAAGAGATTTAAAAAATCGTGTAATGCAATTGAAAAAGAATTTATGCTTTGCACATAATCTGAAGAGATTAAAGAAAGATTATTTTGCACATCAGCGTAATTAATAGAATTTGAGTATAATACTGAATCCAAATTGAGATCAGTACGATATTGGATAATCTAGTAAATTCATTATCAAAATATTAAATGTACATATACATATATTTGTATTTACAAAACAGATAATTCCAGACCACTTCCTAGTTTAATCAAACTCCAATTTTGCAGGTTTCATAGTGGATTTCATATCGATTCCAGTAACTACTGGATTTACTTCTGCTACAGCGGTTATTTTAATCGTGCATCAATTGCCACATTTGCTGGGCATTGAGTACGAAGCCGTGGCAGTAATTGACAGTGTAATTAAACTTTTTCAAAATATTAGTAATATTCGATTGACTGATACAGCTCTTGGATTGTCAAGTGTGATATTACTTCTCTCGATGAGGGTCAGTATTGCAACATAAAATTTTACTTTACCTATTATACTAATACTTTTCAACTTGAAAATATTTCCATTAGGAAACAAAACTATTAGCACTAACGATTTTATTTTAAGCATTTTTATAGACTACCAATGAAATCATTATTCATGGCTCAGTTATTTTACCTCAGGGAAGATACAGACTAGATTTACAAATATAGATAAATAAAAATAGATATATTTTTATGAATTTCATCATTCCTAATGAAATTTAGTATTAGAGAATCATTCAAAGGGCTTTTTGTATTCCGAGTGCAATAATTTACTAATTCTTCACACTCTTTACAGAAATTAAAAGACATTAAATGTAAGAATTTGGAGGACAATAAAAATTCCACTAAAGGGAAATTGGCGAAAAGAATTTTATGGTTCCTATCGACTGGTCGGAACGTAATAATCGTATTGGCATCCACCATTATGACATATCGTTTAAGCCTCATAGGCCGCGAACCTTTTCTCCTCTCAGGTTTTTATAAATTTATATATATTTTAGAAAGGATTTTTTCTCCTTGTGTAAAATTTTTAGAAAATTGAAACTATATGAGTATCATTTTTGTAGGGAATGTTACATCAGGGCTGCCTTCTTTTATAATGCCAAATTTCTCCACTCAAGTTGGTAACCAGACATACACATTTTTCGATATGTGCTCTCATTTGGGTTCAGGAATAATCATTGTGCCACTTGTTGCTGTTCTAACGAATGTAGCTATTGCCAAAGCTTTTGGTAAGTGATTAATGGACCCGCAAAACAAATTTCCACACGTCATGTTTGACATTTAAATCAATTTTACATATTTGTATTTCAAATATACATACTTTATATTACTTTGAGATCAAATTTATGATTTAATATGACAGCAACTGGAGATTTGGTGGACGCCTCGCAAGAAATGAGAACACTTGGAATTTGTAATGTATTAGGCAGCTTTGTTTCCTCGATGCCAACTTGTGGCTCTTTTACAAGAAGTGCCTTGAGCAGTGCAAGTGGGGTTCAAACTCCAATGGCTGGTCTTTACTCGGGTAACAATTCAAGGATTATTAATTTTACAAGCTTTATAGGATTAAGTACTAATCTCTCTTTTCCTACTATTAGAAATTCCTTTTCAAACACACAATTTCATGTGGTTTATGCTTTTCAATTGTAATACTAAATTAAAAACAAAAGTAATGCAAGAGTGGAAAGGTGATAATCTAAAAATTACCCAATCTGCAATGATGAAGTCTGGATTATGCGACTCACCTAAAACAAACAGGAAAAATGTGCCGAATTAGTCATAAATATATACACAAAGTGGCGAGTTCTAGATAATAGAAAAACATTGATAAATAACTATTCAGAACGTCAACACAAAATGCATAAGATAAAGATGGTTACATCTATCATGCCAAACAAATATTATCGCTCATTTCGTGGAATGTTTTTTACTTGATTTCATGATTCATTGAAACTACGATTTGTTAAAGAAGGTTTACTTTTTCACGTAAGGCGACGTATAGCAACATTTTAATCCTTGTGCACTTTAAACAGCATCCATAAATTGTACTTTATGTAAATAAAGTACAATTATTGTAAATTTATTATAAATTTATTGTAAATAGTACTTTATGCGTCATGTTACCATATTCATGGAAATTTCCTCTAATTTTTAAGTAAAAAATAAATCTAATACTTTCCACGAAATGCATTGATCAAAATAGCAAACAATTTTTTTTTCCTTTTTTTACATTCACGTTCTTCATAATATATGCAAATTTAAACATTATATTCCTCGAGATACGCGACTTACGCAGAAATTTATTCTGCTAATTTGATTTAATTTTCGAAAAAAGAATGAAGAAAATTTTTATTTATTATTGGGAGTTGCAAATTTCTGTAAATTTTTGTATATCGACTCTTAATTATAATTTCATTTTCAGGTACAATGACCCTGCTTGCACTCAGTTTTTTAACTCCATATTTTCACTACATCCCACAAGCGACTCTTGCTGCAGTGCTTATAAGCGCAATTGTCTTTATGATTGACTGGAAAATGGTGCCATTACTTTGGAAAGGAAACAGTAGGTTTCGTTACTTATTTAATTTTATATTTACATAAAAATTAAATTTAAAGAATATATTTAATAATGAAGAAATTATAATTTTTTAGGAGCAGATGCTATAGCGTGTCTTTTAACGTTTGGAGCTTGCGTTCTTGTTAATGTAAAAACGGGCCTGTTTCTTGGCACTGTTTGCAATATCGTTTACCTGCTTCTCCAGTCTGCCAGGCCAAAAATTACCGTGGCGGAATGCAAGGTGCTTAAACAATATACCTACAAATTGTGAGGATAATTGTACTATTTACAACTGTTCTATTTATAATTATATAATACATGCGTTACATATTATAAATATAATATGTAATATGTCTTCAAAACCAAAATCTGCTTTCATATAATCGTTTTTGAAACTTTTGAGCAGACAAATCTGGGGGACAAGTACCTGCTTCTTAAACCAAATGATGGACTCCAATTTCTCGAAGTTAATTATCTGACGAAAAGGATATCGGAAATTGGAGAAAAGCAAGAGAATAAGGGGTTGCCTTGTATTATTGACTGTCAGAATTTTAAACGAGTAGACTACACAGCCATTAAGGTAAGTAATGTGTGATTACTTTAAATTATAAAATATATAATTTATTCGTGATTTCAATATGATTTTTCAAATTGAAGTTTGGAAAAGGATGTATATTTTACAACATTGCATTTTATTTTATAGGGCATTGAAAGGCTTCGAAAAGAATTTGAAGCGCGGAACCATCCACTTTGGTTTCTAAATCTCAGTCCAGCTGTGATGGAAACTATTCAAATCTTGGGCGATATCGAATCGTTACATATTTTAGAGACTGATGAAAATATAATTGAATGTTTTCAAGAATTGCGAAAGACTAATTCTCAAAGTCTCTTATCAATAAGTACGTTTTTATAATTTAAATGAACTGGAACTAACTAAATGTTACTGTATAATTGGTTTAAAAGCTTTCATGTATAAGAAACATAATTCCATCATTTCAAGTTCGAAGGTTTTACAACTAAAAGTTGACTAAAACTCATTAGAGTTTGAATAGAGAGCGTTTCAAATTAGCAGCTTCCTACTCTAATTGTCTTTAGATGAGTAGCATTTAAAATTAATTAATTTAACTTAATTAAATTAACTTCGAACGCTTTCTAATTTAGTGGTAAATTTAAATTTGTAAGTTCTTGTAGCTTTATTCTAAAGTTGATAAATATTAACTTCAATTTTTAATTTGAATTATTTTTCACAGAAGGAGCGTCCGAAGTACCAAATAGTATAAAGTTCAGTGAAATAAGAGAGAAGAATAATTTAAAAGGAGAAAATTATGACATGAGCAAAGAGGACAGCAGATCGCTTCCGGAAGAAAGACTATCATTGATGTCAGATCATAAAGTGCAAGTTTTGACGAATGGTTCACCTTCAACTGAAGCTCTATCGGAAGGAGAAAAAAATGAGACAGAACTTAGTCACATGTAAAATTCATTCTAGTAAAGTTTCTGTAAATATTTATTAAAAATGAAACATTTTTAATATATTTAATTCAATTCATGTAATTTATAGACAGAAATGGTTAATATTAGGTCAAATTTATATATACATTTCTGTTTATCTGCTCAAGAAGTCTCTCGAGAATATAAAACTTCAATAATTATTTCTGCATATCAATGATATATATATATTTATATATATAATCACTATCAAGCTTTTTGTGCTTGATTTTAATAACTTAATATCCTTTTAATTGTTTCAGTATTTTTAAATATCATGATAGACCTTAAGAATCTTCGACTTCTCTGTCACATTATTGTTATTATTGTTATTAGTGCGAAAATTATTTTATAAAACACGAATCCTAAAAGAGTACAAAAAATGAAATTTGTTGTTTTAGGTAAAGGGACTAATATTCTGACACCTTAGACTTTAATATTTTGCTGATAATGAAACAATGATTTATACTTCGAAAGTATGTACATCCTTCTCTTATGGGGAGGTTTAAATTAAACTTTGTAACTACAATTTTTATTGTGCGTGATTAAAACTTTATTTTTAGAAAACACTTTCTTTTAATTAGGATGTGTTACCCAGTTTACTAATTAGCTCTTGAAGTGCAAACAATTTAATTTCAAATATTTGGCACTACTTTTGTTTGGCTTTTTATTCAAGGCAATTATTGAAAGCAACATTATTTCCCTATAAATTTGTTTGCTGGTACTCGTGATCGTATAATTGGAGGCCCGTTTAGCTATTTGCAATACCGATTCTCGTGAAACTCTGAAATTAACCAACTTTGTTGGACAAGTCCACAGATATCAGTTTTCAAGTGCCTTCATTCAATTGGCTTTCTGATGTTAATTAGTTGAATCTCTTTCGCATTAAATTTTCCAATTAATAATATATCAATTATTATTCAACCAGTATTCAGTAAAACAATATGTACACACATAAAAAATTAATCAAAAGTATTTGCCCGAATTTATGTTATTCATTCTTTCTCGAGGAAAATTCGAGTTATTGTAAAGCGTAATATCATGAAACTGAGTTTCGTTAGATGAATAACTGATTTTGTGATATATTGTCCTGTGGTTCTTGGGGTGCGAAAGTACGACGTGAGGGTTAGTTCAGACTCTAAACCGCTGTAGACTTGTTTCTAACTTTGAGTTTTGACATCTAGTGGAGTTTAGTCACAAAGTTTCCCAGAATTCTCCAAACAATGGAACATTCCCTGAAGTATAACCAATGCAGTTTACAAAACTTCAACTCGATTTTCTAGAAGGAAGGAAGATTCAATAAAAAGTCTGATTTATTCTTTCAGAGAAACAGTTGTCGAGCTTACATTTCTATATTTTCATCCAGTGAAATAAAGAAAAGAATATAACATGTACGTCACATACGAAATCTTTTCTTAAAATTACTTTATATCTTAGAACATATTCCGTGTATATATAGAAAACTGTGAAACTGTACATGTGAAATGAATTATACAAGAGAATATGCAATGTGCATATCAGAATAATAAGGATTTATACGATCGAGATACTTCTGAAGGTACTTCTGAAGGTACCTCTCGCGGGTCCAATTTAGTTAGCTACTCCACAGTCTCTTTATTAATGGCATTGACGTGAGTTTTGAGCTCGTTAAGAAAATAGACTTGGAAAAGGGAAGAGGAGTAAGAAAATATTTCTTTTGTACTACACAAGGTAAATTTACAAATGACGTGCAGTTTTATCAAACATAAATTTTAGCTCAGCCTTCATTATATTATTTAATGTGACACTCCAATGACAAATTTTTCCACTTTAAAAAAATACAATGACATCGACATATATATATATATAAAGACGATATAAATATCTTTTAATGGGATATTAAAAATTTTTTCCTTTCAAAGTCCAGTTCAGCAAAAACTGATGATATCCTGATTTTTGCACAAACTTCAGCTCACAGATATATGTATTATATATCTATGATATTTTTTAGGGCATAAATGTTCAGGGCAACTACATAATATCTATGACCATCTATGACCATGATGCACAATATACTATTTAATTAAGCAATACTAGAGATGGTGTAATCGTCCATATTCTAATCTCTCATTTGCAGTTGGTATGCCAAATAGTTCAAGTGACATAGAAGTCATAATATTGCCCATTTAGAATGCATCTGAGATCAGACCTCACGTTTTATGGCACATAAAGTGAAACTGAGATCGGTTTAATACAAATTACACCTTTGGTCTTGAGCATTTGAATATCGCATTTATATGTACATACATATTACACATATATACAGATAGGATAGACACTAGGCAGTTATGTTTTTGCACAACAACCTCAATGACTATATTACCTCCTGGAATATTTCATTATCAATGAACTTATGTGTACTACCAGTTGCGTTTAGATTATAGAATATAAAGCCAGCTTTCTGTTTAATAATTATGCGAGAGTAAGAATTCTATGAGAGAAATTATATGCAGGTAGTTAATAATGTGCAATAACAAGAGAAATGAATAACATCCACTGGATACCCTTTCAACATTCAATCTTAAAATTCAAAATAAAAGCGATAATAAATTATGAACTTCGATATTGAAAGATTTGGAACAGTATTGGTCAGTCTAATCCATAAATCATTCATTTGAATTGGGACACAATCGAAACAAGAGTCAAGTTTCAGTGAAACACAATGGATTCCAATCGCGATTGTCAACTTCATACCATGAAACGTAAATCTTTCTATATGCTTCCGAGTGAGTCGCGTGGAGTCTTATCTGAAAAGTTACCATTAATTGTTCGGGCGATAGACGGAAGTCATAAATTCACGGTTATCACGAAGATTGAAAAGTGTGAGGGCTGACTAGAGGGACAAGAATGAAAAATGGTCGCTCTCGTTTTAAGTTTCTTAAGGTCATTTCAAGATGGATTTCATTTCAAATTGTATGTTACATTTCAAGTCTCTATCTGAAATTGAAAATTTTTAATCGTAACCTTTGACGTAATATTTATAAAGGAGCATAATCTGGCAACGACGGTTTGAATTTATGGACCTTCATTATATTGATCAGTTTGTCAAAATCGGTTGGGCTTACGATCTTAAACAGCCATCCTATGATTTAATGAAAATGATTCGTCAAAAAAGAGATAATGGAAATCTGAAATAGAATGACCAGAAGAGCGAGAAGAACCAGAAGGACCAAATTTAAAAATGCAAAATATTTCTTTTGTATTAGACGTATTTCCTAATTCTTTGTAGAATACAATTTCTATACATATATGGAAAATATAATAATATACTTAAAATATATTTTTAAGCAGTCAAACTCAAAAGTTCAACTTAACTTAGCTTGACTCAATCTCTGAAAAATCGTCGAGTTTTCGCGGATCGACGAGTTGCGTAGACTTTCGGAGATCTCTGATGTCAGATAAACATCAGATTACAAGAGTAATGAAGACAGATTCTATTTTCTGATTATTTCTCCAACTAACTCAATCCATTTTTCCTGATAGAATTCGAAAAAGACATTTTTCTTCTGTTACGTGACAATTTATATTAAGTTACCGTAAGGGGTCGTTTACGTGGACAGCTTTGTAGGGGGCGGGGGTTGTGCCAACAGTCTACTACTGTGGAACTCCTTTCATAAAAATGTGAAAAACTAAAAATATTTTCACGACATTTTGTTTGAGCTTCCCACCTTGTATCCCTAAACATATGTTTCTTTAACTATGCTTACTTTTGAATATCGTACAAAAATTATTCACGTAGTATATGAACGACCCATAAATCTAATTACCGTGATTGCATGGAAATTTTCGAGTGATTGCAACTAACTTTACGCGATGACAAAGTAATTGCCCTAAAACTTGTACCCAACTTGAATTGACTTAAATTTTTCTCTATGGTTTCCTGATATTCAGTTGAATTTGTTTTTAATTCAGCTCACTTATCTTGACTTAACGCTTCATTAATTTGAATTATAATTAATTTCATTAATTATACTGGTCCTGAATTCTTTTGAATTTACATACATTAAATTTCATTGTGACTGAATTCCTTTAGTCTGTGATACCGCGAGTGTCACAATTTCTCATAGAGTAGGGTGCGTCCTCTGCTCATTAAAATTTCTTGAGGCTAGTCATGAATTGCAAATTTGTGTAATCGGCTAATGGAAGGCAACCATGGGGAGCGTCCAGTAAAATTCACCTGGACTGTGATTGCTAAGGGCAAATTGACACTGATTTTAAGTCCATTTTGCGTGTAAAGTGCCTCACGAACGGCAATCGTTTTTTTAGAACCCACAATATTCAATATCAGGTTGGTCACGAGATTCAATTTTTCAATTTCCCTGACTTTTCCCTGACTTTCAGACAAATTTCTCTGACAGTAAAGTATTAAAAATGCGAATAAATTTTCAATAACAAGGCTATTAAAATTTTTCAAAAATTTCGCATAATATCACTTTAAATCTTCTGAGACTCCGTGAAATCTTTTGAAATATAAAATTTCTACAGAATTTAAAAAAAATGTAAAAATCTTTCAAAATCCGTTAAAATTCTAAAATCTGTTAAATAAACTATAAAAGCTATATATGTAATACGACAAAAATAACATAGTTAGCATAAGTGCCAAACTGACGTAATTATTAATAAACAGTCAAATTGACAAAAAAAAATTGCCAGACAAAGAAAAATGACAAGTGAGCTGGACGTTCAAATTAAAATTTGAATGGATGATAATTAAAATATCACATGAATGAAGGGTTTCTATGGGTGTATTCGAAAAGGAGAAATGTATTCTGGGGAGCAAAGTCTCCTTTAAATAATTCTTGACACATTTGCCGTTCTCTACACCGAGATTCCCCTCGAGGCCCCGAGGATAGTTACATCAGGATAACATGGATCTATTATGACGGTAATGCTCTCCTGGTCCAAGACAAAGTCGAGGCAAGCACGATTACGATAAACAGAGTTATGTTGTTTTCTCTCCCAAGGGATGCAGCTTTATTCCCAGCTATCGAGTAACTCCTTTAGATTCGTTAAACAGCGATTCATTGTGAAACAACAACAGCTTTTCTGCTAATGATCTTTACTTATCACTAACTCTCTTGGCAATAATTAAGTTCGACTTTTGAGATTTCATGAATTTCTCGAGACCATTATCAATAATAGTTTCTTGTGGGAATGGAGCACGTTTAATGAGCTTTCAAAGAAATATATTTCAAGTAGATTAAAGAAACTTGATGAACTCAGTAAATGAATAAAAAATGGTCGTAATTGAGGTAAGAATCAGACTTTAGTCAACAGAAAACGGAGATTTTTCTTTGACTATTTCCTTTTTTCCAATTAAAAAAGAGAATGCGGAGAAACCCGTCCCACTCGACTCAATAAACTGACTATAACAAACTTGAATTCGGATCTAGGGGTTGGCAATTGAACTCGCAATTGAACGAAAGTTTAGTTAACGCATGGAAATCGAAGACTTATGCAAGTTCAGTAACGATTAGTCGAGTGATTCCACTTCGAGTACACTTTGCAAAACTTTCAGGCTGCTCGAGATATCTAATTAAGCGTGATATCGAATAGATGCTTATGAGCGATCAATGGTAATTGGATACCATTATGCATCATTTATATTTGATTAATGCACCAAAAGCTGATATAAGCATGTATTTTCAACCAAATTTTCATATATTGCCTATGTAATAAACAAAAATCATGAAGTGTACTTGATTATGAAGGCTTGATAATAATTTATAGGAAAAAATGGCTTTGGTTCGTTAATTTTTAGAGAAAATTTGGGTGGATCATTTTATAGATGTTCTACAATCTTCAGGGAGATGAGTCATTGGTTTAACGAGATCATAAATCCCGCATACAGGTCAGCAGTTTTTAACAGCTTTTACGATTAATTTCGATCGGATGGTCGACTTTAATTGGGGAATGTTTTCACGGATCATAAAAAAAGACTACAATTGATCACCAAGTATACAAAAGAACGACATTCTGAAAAGATAACTATTAACCTATATATATATATTTTTTCTTTCTAGTTGCTATTGAAAATTTAAAAAATAAATTGTCATCAAAGTTTTGTAGTCGTAATTTTATGCATAATGCTTTCAAGTTATACATTCTCTTCTAACCTTGTTACTCGTTTCGCTGCAGTTTTTATGACTCTTAATAAATAAGACAGACGAGGAGAAACCATTCTTGTCTCGCTAAGAAATACGATGGTTTCACTTTTCATAAATAAACGATTCTTTCCTTAATCAGCAAAAAGGGAGAAAAAATAACATTAATAACAACATTACAGTTACTTTAGGTAAGGCTCATAAAAATATTAAAGGGTATTATTTTCAACCCTGAGCCTATTTTTGAAAATTTCCTTCATTTTTTAGAGTTTGTGCTTTGTAACTTACATAATTTTTTAAAACGCTATACAGCGATTGAGACTGACAATAAAAGAGGGTTCAAAGTTAAAAAATAAAAAAATTTTCATCATCTTGGAAAGA
>JAUESH010000043.1:10507036-10540465 GCA_032275165.1 Synergus magnus | reverse complement strand
CAGATTTACGCATAACCCATTATCTTCAGCTCTCTGGCATTTTAAAGGAAGTTCTTTAAATATGTTTTTCATAATTATGTTATCCATTCTGCTAAAATTACTCTCTAAATCTGAATTAGTGAAAAGTCGATCACTAATTTACTTTAGTGAAAAATTCTACCAATTGATAGTCATTTTCGACTAAAACTTTAGTGAAAAGTTGAAAACTGCTAAATGAAATAATGAAATACAACTAATAATTAGTAAAAATTTTCACTAATTCAGATTGAGAGAGTACATAACGTCATACTTACGATATTTATCTTTCAATTATACAATCTTTATTCTCTCAAAATGACAAAACCAGCTTATAAATTTATAACTTATCAATTTTGAAATCAGTTCTAAAGTATGTACTTTTAATTTCTAATAACATCTGTGTAAGCACACAGACGAATTTCACAGTAATTTCACGGCAAGACACTTCTAATGGAAAATTTAGCGTTTTAGTTTGAAACTACAAAGTTCCTCCTGGCGTGAGGTTGTCTCATCGAATAATACATAGGCTGCAGCGTAAATGCACTTTCTAGGTTTATTAAGACATCGAACCAAGTCTCAGTCTGAAAGGAGATGATGATTCAAAGGGGTGAGAAAAGGAACAGCGAGTCTAAGGGTCGTAGATGCCGCGATGTCTGCTTCAAAGCGAACCGACAATGGTAAGCAAAAGGAGAAACTGCAAACGCTACCATTTGCAAGAAAACTTCGATCTTGGAGAAAAGAAGCTATAAAAATACGATACGAGTCTCGGAAAATAAAAAAAATACATTCGAATTAAAAGAATTCTCGACATTCTCAACGATATTTCTACTTGTGCATCTTAACTTTAATCGCCTTACACCCACTTGTGGTTTTAACAATTTTTAGGTATGAATTCATCAATTTCACTAACAAAAAAATATGACAGCAAAAAACTACAGGAGTTCCTGTAATTTTTTTGTCGTCATGCTTTTTCTTTAAAAAATACTTAAAGATTTTAAATAGCTCTCGTTGCTTTACGTCCTTATCTGTCTATCCATGTAGCTTAACTATTTTGTAAACTATTCCAACTCCTAAAGCTCTCAACAATTCCAAGTTCGCACCCTATAGCTATTTTGATTTCTATTTCGATCTCCATTTTAAAGAACACCGAAGTATTCTAAAGGCCTCAGGCCATCTCCTATAATTACCATAAATCATTCAATCAGATCTGACAAATAATCATGCTATAAATTCTAAAACATATTTATTTGAATCAATAATATAAATAAATGCTTTCGGCAGAGCATGCTATAGATTATCATTTTTTCCAAATAGATTTATTTGTAGGTTCTTTTTCATCGTAATTAAGGAAGTTTTTTTTATTATTTTCCAATAGCAGAGCCTATTTTTGTTTTATATCTTTTTCATCTCATGATTGTGCATTTTCTTTTCAAAAACGACCTTTTCAGACTCACTTGTACAAATGGATACGAGATCACCGAACTCATCATCGTTTCACCGAAACTCCAGGAGATCCTCACGACGCTAATCGTGGATTCTTCTTTTCCCATGTGGGGTGGCTAATGATGAAACGTCATCCAGCCGTAATACGCAATGGAAAAAAAATCGACATGAGTGATATCGAAGCCGATCCAGTGATTCGGTTTTTCGATAAGTGAGTCATTTCGTGAGAAAAAAAGTTCATAACTCTATTGGAAATAATTCCATCATGTCGAATAAAGGATACGAAATAGTATCCTAATTTATTTATCTAAATAACTTAGGTTTCCTAAACTGCCATACAAAGTATAGATTCGTATAAGAAATTTTCTTCTGTGTTAATTAAAATTATTCTTATTATTTATTGCAAAAACGATTGTTAAAAAATGAAGAAAGTAGAAAAAGTTGTAATAACTTACGTTATTTTTACTTTGTACGACAGTAAACTTGGACCGCCATTTCCATTTATAGTTTAAATATGTATTAAGCGATCACTCTCAGCGCCCTTCGCAATTTAAGCCGAGCTCAACGTTTCTTTATTCACGTTACTTTTCCCAGCGGTGAAGCCAAGCTCATCGTTTAATCTTCAATTTAAAAGACGACCTCTTGAGATCAAGTTAATAACACTCATCTTAGTAACTAATTTTATTCCGAAATGGAAATGCGCCGGGAATTGCAAGCTTTCATTTACAGGGAAATTTTCTCCTTCAAAAAAGTTGAAAAAAATTATTCATTATTATATAAATCATTATGAGCGCAATAATTAGGGTAAAAAGATATATTTTTCACGGATTTTTGAAAATTTGAAAACCGTTTATCTCGAACGAGTTTGTTCCCAATATTTCGACTAACTTTTATTATAAAAAATAGTTATCTTGAATATAAAATGTGTATCTGAGGATTTTACGTTGTTGTTTCAAGAGTGATGTAAATCAAAAGATATGACGAGGTTAGTGCAAAATGCATGTATTCATAGTGTGCTATGTTCATAGATTCTACGAGCCCATCATGCTGTTTCTCTGCTTCGTCCTGCCAACTCTGATACCCGTTTACTGTTGGAATGAAACTTGGTACATCAGCATCCACTCTGTCATCATTCGTTACGTCTGGCTGCTAAATGCAACGTTCCTCGTCAACAGTTTTGCACACATGTGGGGCAACCGACCATACAATAGGTATAACGAATCTTTTTATTTTACAAATGACAAATAAAAATTCTTCCATGAAAAATCGAAAAACGATGCATTTCGACTCGAACCAAAGTGACGAATAGATTTTAAAGTGGTTCACGAAAGTAAAATTGTCATTAAAAATAAGACATAATATATCGAGTTTTGTCGAACTTTGCTCCTTTAATCGTTTGACACTTTTTGTCGTGTCACTTTAATGGTTCCTGACGAAGAACTCGCAAGTTTTAACGATGATCGATTATTCGCTTATCTTTTGCTCCTTAGGAAGGTGAAGCCGACGGAGAATCCAACCGTCGCCTTTTTTACTCTCGGTGAGGGTTGGCACAACTATCACCACTCCTTCCCATGGGACTACAAAGCCGCGGAGCTTGGTGCTTACGGACTGAATCCAACCACAGCTTTTATCGAGGTTATGTCCTGGATCGGATTGGCCTACGACCTTAAAACTCCCAGCAAAGAGTTGATTAAGAATCTCAGCCTCTCCAAGGGAGATGGTACTGATAGTCTCTGGGGTCAAAAATATCACAAGGAGAGCCACCGAGAACGTTAATAATGGTTACAAATTAAAGATCTCGTTTTTCAACTCTGAGCTCTATTTGCTTTTTAAACTCGAATAAAAATAGCAGTCTTGTCATTTTTTAAATTTCTTGTATACTATCCTTTCGAACAAAATCTTCAAGCTCAGACATAACAAATATGTTAAGAAAGAAATAGACGTTAATAATACGAAAGATATTTTGCTCAAGATTATAATTATAATTTCGATTAACTTGTTTTTTTTTTTATACTTTTCATAATTTGTGATGTGTAGATTGTGGTTAGCTTGCACTACAAATATATAGCTCATTGTTGAATGATTGCATTAACAGAATGAGCACGATTTTCCTCTTTGATTAACAACATTTTCCGGACACGATATTCGCATTATCGAATTGGATGAAAAGCATTTATCTGCATGATTTTTCACTGAATTCCCAGTCAGAATAATGTGCAGCGCGAATGTTAAATGTAATAATTATTTTGCTCTGGGTCTACCTAAAAATTACTGTTATATGATACTTTTGTCGTGCATTTTAGTTGATTTTCGGTAAACGGGTAACGTTGGCTTTAACTTTGTTTTATAGATAAAAGATTTAGATATAGTTAAATAATCAAATTATTCTGCGTTTTAATTAAAATATAAGTTATTATAATAACGATTCAATCGGATATTGTACAATATCAATGCATTACTGTCAAAAAGTTAAAATTACAATCCACTTTGAAATTTCACGACTATACTTTAACTAGAATTGCCTAGTTTGCCTTACACAAACGGCCGTTTCCACTTTTCAATCAAATTCAGGAAAGGCTGAGAACCTCAAGCAAATTTGATCTAACTTCCTTGATTGCTTTACTGTGCTAATTACTTATATTAAAACTATACGTCGAATAAATTTAAAACACTAAAATAGTTCTTTTTACGTTTTATGAAGAGAAAGAATGTTTTTGAAGAGTACGTTTTTGTTAAATTTTTAAGAAAGTGGCATTCTTAAGTTACTTTTCTCAAATAAAAAACACATTTAGAGAGGAAACATACATTCTTTTACTGACAGTTAATTACAGATTTTCAAAGTTTCCTTGAGAATGTACTCCGTGTCCTTTAATCTCTATATCCCATACTTTATACTTTTTCCTATCCAACTTTGAACCTATAAGACGAAAAGTCGAAGCTCGAACTCGATACAAGGATTTCGGTCCAGAGAAAAACTTAAAAGAAACTTTTATTAGGAATCGATTTAGGACAAAGTCATTATTTCCTCGTTCTTTTCTTCCGGCTTTTGAAATAAAACTTTACTGTTTTAGTATTCTGCAGTTTGTAGGTCATTAGATTTAATTTTTCTCCTATCTTTTACATATTGAAATTATACATATATAAGACATATATTATTTTTTTAAATAAATAATAAATGCTCAAATTATGTATTTATAAAATCCTGAAACCATTCTGCAAATTCTGAACGAAAATGTTCCTCAAAGTAGAAGTAAGTATGCCTAACTCTAAAAAATGTGAGGATCAATGAAGTGTCATAATACTGAACATTAAATTTCGAAAAGGGAAAGATTTTCATCGGGTTCTCGAATGTTCCCTTAAAGAACTCACTGAGACGTTAAATCGAAGAATTCCTCTGATTCGGCTATCAGAAAAATTTATGCTAAGGTCTTTTGATGATGGTCTAACAGGATCAAGAAGGAAAGAATATCTTAAGTATATCATACAAAAACGCGAGGGCCAGAGAGTGTAACGACCGTCATTGGAAGCCACATTTTCCCATTTGGTGGAGGTTTGGCAACGAAATGGCAAGTGATATGCCGGAAAGGGGTCTTGGAAATAACGTCATGAATTTCAAGTTTCAAGACTGTGCTGCGTGTGTAGAGCTGTATAATGTCGGTAATTCGGATGGGAATCCAAGAAGCGCTCTCGCTTCGTCTTTATAAACGATTTCGGCGAACAAAAAGCTTAAGCCGAGATTTTCCAAGAGTCCTCAGTCTCAAGAATTAAGTCAAGCTCAATTAATTGAAATGAATTTTAAATCAAGTTTTAAGTTTCATTACAAAGGTGATAACCAAAAATATTTATCAAAGGTTTGCGTTGATGGCGAAAAATGGCAATAAAGTCGTTGAAGTTCATTTTAAATTCATATATTTTATATAAAGCGTTATCTTGAGACTACGAAGTAGCGACAAAAGTATGCAAATATATAATGGCAAGTATGCTAATAATATAATGGTTTTAATAACAAGTTTAACAACTCAGAAAACTTAATCATCAGAATTACGCTATTAAAATAAATGCTGCTTGGTCATAAACACAGAATGGCGTGTTACAACCGTGTTATCGATCTAAAATTATGCTCGGGGTGAGATATTGCACCTGGAGTGATTTATCCTTCATAAATCGAGGTTAATTTAAATAATTCGCGAACAGATTCAACAAAGAGGAAATAATTATAATGATGCTCTTTTGTTCAACTGAAATACTGCTAGTTTTCACAAAATCAACTAAATTTCGATTGTCAAGTTGTATATTTCGTGAACACAAAAAAATTGCTTACCCACGTAAATATGAACGTTTATTTGTAAATATAAAACGCGAAATCAAACTCTGACCCTTGACATCGAACCCATGACCTTTGACCGAAATAAAAAATTGATTTTAATCCAATTTATTGATAGAATTGATGAGATTGATTCGTAATCATTTGTTTGTTTATATTTCAGAGATCAATGAGCCGTACGGGTAGTTCATTAGTGATTTTATCTTTTTTTTTTTATCCCTCTCTATTTTCAAAAGCAAATTGGTGTACGCACACGTGTATAGGCGCAACAATGTGGAAGAGCGCGTAATTAAAGCGAACTGTTGAGAAATGACCATGATAAATCCCGACCCTGCGACATTTACACTCGAATATAAATGATTTACCAAGAGAAAATGAGCAAGTTCGAAAAGAGTTTCCGTACCCAGACTTTTCGCGGATTCGTTCTCGCTTCTTGTTCTTCTCCCTCGTTTTCTTATACTTTTACGTTTCACCCCTCATAAGTCTTCTCCTTCCTTCATTTCCTCTTGCTGCTCTCGCTTCGCGACAGGAAAAGAATCATTTCCGTTTTCGATCCGACTAAACGTTTCCTTTTTCTTCACGTTTTGTGACTTAGTACGCAAGAAAAGAACTCACAAGTGAAAGTGTATATCCTTTGTCTAGAATAGTCGAGAATTTCTAGGATATAAAAATCCTCTTAGAAGCAAAAAGGATTTACATACATACATGATGAAATAAAATGATAAAGAAATTGAATACATTTAAATTGACTATTTTTAAAAGTTTCATCTTCTTCCTTTATCCTTACTTTACTCCAATTTATAGATATTGTTCCTTACATTTTCGCATCGATAACAAAAGTTATCAAGTTGATATACAAGATATCAAGTTGCCTATCTCGAATTCTTACTAAATCATATTTCATATAAAACTTCAAGACACAGAGAAGACATTATCCGTAGAAAAATAATTGCATCGAAAGGCTTACTTTTTTTCATTCTGACTCAATTTTTCCTCTCTCTTTTTGTTTCTTTTTGTCCTCCCTTATTTTTCCACTTTCTTATTATCTTCCCTTTATTTTTCGTCGAGCCAGCGGCTTCTCAGATTGAGCTCCTGACGAAGGATTTTCATCAGGGCTGTACAGTGTACGTCGTACACGCTCGGCGAGGCGAGTGCGTGGCATTTAATTTATGGCCTTCTTATATATTTTTTATTCGAAACTGGAGGACTTTACGAGCAGAATAAAGCAGGAAAAACTAGGTTGCTATCCCATAATTAAAATGTCTTTTGTAATTTGTAGCTCTAACCAAGACCAATTATTTGATAACTCGAATAATAAAAAAATCTTTATGATAAAACTGCAACGAAATTTACAACGTAGTTATAAATTAATAATATTCTCCAAATGATTTTCAATTTAAAAATGTATTGAATTCATAACTGAATTTAATTAAATTAATACGTGGTATTCTAAAGTGATGTAAAATATTACGAAATTATTATCAAATAATATTATTCATTGTGAAAGTTAAATTAATCCCATAACTGCAAGCTCTCTACTAAAAAAATCCAACTGTAATCAGAAATAGCGACATACAAAGTATTTTTTCATTACCCAACATTTTCTTTTACAACAATGTTCTTTGATTAGTAATTTGTCACAATTGTAAGAGAGATAACAAAAGAAGCACTTGAAATTATTACTTTAGTGACAAAAACAAAAGTAACGTTGGCTTTGCAGTTTTTAGCTTTGATATACATATGTATTCATCTATATATGTACTTAACGTTCATGGCAGTTACAAAGAGAACTACTTTTATCTTTTAAAAAGGGAATGTCAGTACGGAGACGTCAGTGTTTTGTGGTCATATCGCTTTCTCTAAAAAAAATATTCTCTCAAACTCTATCCATTTTTCCAACGCTCTTTCTAACACTTTGTGACAGAAAAGCTGTACTAAAAAATCCCCTTTGGTAAAAGCATAGTCGCGTCACTTCCGTGCATATCCATTTTGACGTCGAAATGTGAGTTTTGAGCTTCGCTCTTTTTGTTGCTGCACATTATTTATGCATTTCTGTTATACGTCAGCTTTTAATGCTCACGATTGCGGCACTTAGTAAAAGGACTGTGGACTTAATTGCGAATAATTTAATTTAAGTTATAATTAACACTAATGAATTTTAAACTAAGTCAAAGTTCTTTTATCAGGATCAATAATTTTAAAGCACTTTGAATTGAAAAATGTTTTACAAAGAATATATATTTTTATAGCTTCCAGCTTTTTATCCGCTTTCGCATCGTTAAAATTGAAAGCGATAACTCGGGAAAATGTACGACAATAAGAAGGAAAATATAAATACATAGGGAATAAGGAAAGTAGCAAATTCGTTCGTGTCGTGATTCGAATAGTGAACTTTTAACCAATAAATGTGGAGTCTACGAGTAACGAGGGTACCTCACGTTTTCAAGTGAAAACATGCAAAAATACATATACTTCTAGTCGCATAGCTAAAAGCTTTACACACCATTACACAAGGGTGATGCCGGTCTCCGCTCTTGTACATATTACTATTGCACTGTCTGCAAAATGTTCTCGCCTTGTTGTGAAGCAATTGTGCACCCCCAGTTCTTGCATGCTATTTTTCACTTGCTCTACGTTTTTCTTTCTTCTTTGAAAATTCGCATTTTATGTAAGGACGTTAGAATAAAATATAATTTCCTTCTTCTCTGATTGCGCCAAAACTCTATTTCTTAAATTATTTCAAGGATCACAATCTCTATTTTTTTTCTAAAATAATAAAGGACCATTTTCAAAATAGAGGAAACAGAGGACCAGCTATGATCCCTATTATTTTAATACTTTTTAATAATTATAAGACAAATTTTGTCAGGTAAATAGGATTTTCATGAAAATAACTAGTATAATACTACGCCAGTGGATAATTTTCAGTGTATGATCCGAGGGAGAAAATTAACTACTATAACTGAATCTACGTTGGCAACGAGGAAACTACCAACACACCTTCGCGAAACGACATCGTTACCCATAACGAAGAAACGAGAAAGATACGTTTACTGCCAGAATATAAAAGTTGTCTAGCAATGCAAAGCAGATTTAAAGCAGTACTGAGATTCCGAGGCAGCGATTTTTCAGTCTTGGCGGCGTTTCTCAATATACCTTTGGGCAAAATGCCCCTCGATAATTTCAAGAAACCAAGAAGAAAGAAGAAAGAAGGGAAATCTTGCTGACAGGTTCATAAAATATAAATTGTATCACGCTGAAATATGTTCACACTCAGAGCATATTTTTTTCTCCCTAAAACTTCTCGAGATTCAGTAAAATTCGAACAAAATTCATTAAATACAACCGAGTTAAATTTACTTTTATATCTGGCATTTATTTATTGAAACCTGAGTTTATCAAAGTAAACAAGCAGTAACTGAATGATTAATAACGTGTCTAACATAATGTGAATAAATATTAAGACGGAATATTTAGAGTTTATCGTATTCTTCAACCTTTCATCGAATAAGCTTGCTTCTGAATAAAGGCAGATCTCATAGGTTCAAATAATGTATTAAAAGATAAGAGCTGGCATTCCGGTAAACCTGGTTTCGATACTTGGGTACGTAAGCGAACAAAAATATTCCATACACAGTTGAAAATTACTTTCTGAAAATATCGTTTAGACTTGAAAAATTGAATTTATAGATTCTAAAAATTACTTCTTCAAATAAAATATAAATCTACATATTAATTGCTATTATTAAAAAATGTTTTCCTACGTCTAAAAAATACAAAAAAGATTGATTATTATTTAAATAATTCATAATTTTTCGCAGAATTATTTCATGAAAAAATTATTTGTAAATAAAAGTGATGTCTGTAATTTCTTAAATGTATGTATTATTTGAAACTAATATAAACTTGAGAATATTTCTGGTTAAGATTAATGATCAATCTATATTTATATATGTAGCTGAATCAACTTAATTTACAATAACGACTTAAATATACCTTCATTTGTGTAAATAATGAATCAGACATTGGAGAATAAGTTTAGATGAAACCAGACGTATATAAATCAAAAATAGTTGATTGTTTCATTCAGTTTTTTTAAAGCGTGAATAAAAGGTGAAGAAAAATAAAATATTAACTTTCAAACAAATGTTTAAAAATGAATCTATTCTTATAAACACGTGGAAAAGCTTTTCATATTGCCGTTAATGTACCATTAAAAATGTACTATTGACATGAAATTCACATTTACTGATTAAATTTTTATTAGCTTTCTCATAAAACAAAACTGAATATACATATCTATAAGTCATGCGTTTTATCAGAAGCATTCTGCTGTTAGTCAAACATTTCCTCTTAGTATATTTCTAAGACTCGTCACTTAAGCATCTTTGACATTTAATTTTTTTCAGTTCTCATTTCCAATTTGTACTTTCAAGATGTACCCGCATTATCACCTTTGGGCGGCCATCTTGATAATTATATCTTCAATTGAAAATTTCGTTTGGGCTCGAAATGTAAATCCTGAACTTCAGTTAGTCAATATCGTAAGTAGCCTTTCTTTTCTTGATTATAATTTTTGTATCTTCCATATTTTTTACTAAGCTGAAATTATTTAATGAAATTTTAAAACCATTACAGGTATTCAGACATGGAGCTCGCGTGCCAGAAAAATCCTTGAATGAAATGTATCCTCAAGACCCAAATATTAACAACACATTTTACCCAATGGGAGACGGTGGATTGACAAATGTGAGTCTATCTATATAGCTATCTATAATTCTAGTCTATCTATAGTCTATTTATCTATCTATATCTATCTGTCTATCTATTATAGCATTATAGAATGTTATTACTTGGTTAGACTTCACTTTTATGAATTTTTAACGTCTGAAATATTTTTCAGGACGGTAAACTTAAATCATACATGTTGGGAGAAATTCTTCGCAAGAGATACGATGAATTCCTTGGAAGCACGTATTTGCCCGACGATATTTCAGCAAGAAGTACGGATTTTGATAGAACAAAAATGACTTTGCAACTAGTTCTCGCTGGATTATACCCTCCAAACTCACTTCAAAAATGGAACCCTAAACTCGATTGGCAGCCAATACCCACAACCCAAAAAGAATCGACAAAAGATTCATTGCTCATGCCAACAGGTTGCCCTAAGTAAGATATATTTGTAACTTAAAATTATAAATGATAAATTCTTTGAAATTATAACTTTTTTTTCCTCTACCAGTTTCAAAGAGGAGCAAAAAAAAGTCTTGAAACTCCCAGAAATAGCAAAAAGATCAGCAGAATTTAATGAACTGTGGAAGAAGTTGACACATAATTCCGGAATAAAAATAGACAATGCTAAAGGTGCCCTTCGCCTCTACAATACTCTTATTGAAGAAAAAGCAATGAAACTTCCAATTCCAAAATGGGCTGAGGAATTATTGGCTAATGGAGAATTAGCGAAAGCAGCTTCACTCCAAATTGAGCTAAAGAACTACAATACGATACTAAAAAGGTTAAATGGAGGTAAGATGCATTGTTGAAGAACGGAGACAATTCCTTCAAAGTTAAGCTTTAGATTTCAGAACAATAGCAACGAAATCGACTGGTACAAATTGTATGGCCCTGACTATTCTTACGGAATATTCTATAAGAATAGACACTTCCAAATTATATATGCATTTTAAATGGATCATTTTTTTCAGGTGTATTACTGCGGAAAATGTCAGAAGACATGATTGCACAAAAAAATGGGACCCTGAAAAAGGGCAAGAAAATTAAGCTTTATAGTGCCCATGATATTAATGTGGCTGCTCATCTTCTTGCTCTTGGAGTAGATAAACCACATCAGCCTTATTTTACAAGTGCAGTCATACTAGAATTGTATCGTACAAGTGACGACTATTACGTACAGGTGAGTTAACATGAAAAAAAAAATGTTAAAGAATACTTATAAATGTACCTTCCTTTACATTTTTAGATTTTATACTACAAAGGCGACTCTTCTGATATGGAAATTAAACAAATACCAGGTTGCTCAGAAATGTGTCCGCTTGATAAGTACCTCAATCTGCTCACGGACATCACGCCTTCTGATAAGGAATTAGAATGTTCCTCAACCATGTAATATGTTTAATTAACAATAAGGATCACAGAAGTTATTTTATGCTTACGAAAATTTTACGATTTTTAAAATATTAAATTATATTAATCAATTTCTTGACAGTTTTCAGTAAATCAATTTTAATTGAGCTTCGATTTCATGATTCCAAATACCAAAAAAAGTTTAAATTTATTGCTTTCGAAAAACTGCGGAATGTGTTTACGAATGCCGGGAAACAAGAAATACGAACAAGAATTAGAGAAACGGATGCTTCTCGGTCTAAACGTTGGTTTCGAGCTAACATGAAAATCACCCGTACCCTTAGTACGTGGAATTTATTGAGAAATTCCGGAAAGTTTTTTGCATTTGATGCGACATTTGTGGCGAGTTTTGTCATTCGTAATTCATTCACGGTTGCTTGAGAAAAGCTATGCTCAGCGATCTCAAAACTATTATAAAGTGACTTTTTTTATTCATTAATCATATCTTTTTCTTAAACATACATTCACCAAATTTTTTATTACAAAAAATACCCCAGAATTAGCTGGAGTTTGAATTAATTTAGGAATTAAAATATTCATGTAATAAGATAGTATTGAGCATTCCTAGATCTTTCCTAGATTGCTAGATTCATCTAATTAAAATAATCAAGTGGCCGCATGCCGACTGTATGGGGGCAATATGGCGTCCAGTTCTCGTAATCTGACAAATAGCCAGCCATAAGATCGCCATGATCATACACAGTAACACCTGAGCCCTGTTAACTACGTACTCTGACTGAGCTTCCAGTTTGTAACATCCGTTTAATGCGATTATGTCCACGACCAGAATCGCCTCTTGAACTTCCCGAGAAGCTGTAATAATGTCGACCAACCGTCTGCTTTTCGACCAGCTCAACCTTGTCTTGCAATTAGGTATACTAGATGACCTCTCTAAATTTTAGATTTTTGTATTTACATAAAAACATGTTATTTGTAAGTTTCCCTTAATAAAATATTTGAGCAACTTAATGTTCTTTTACTTGAATAATTCACTAAAACTATAAACCTGGAAAAGATCCTCTAAGAACATCTATTGATAATATTAATGTATTAGGGCAATGTAGGTTGCGATTTGATTTTAAAGTTTGTCAGAGAATTTTGCGGAGGGATTTCAAAAGAATTTTATGATTTTTAAAAGATTCAGTACACGGAGAGAAAGCTATGGTTGGGCCAACCATGAAAATGGAAAAATATGAGGCAACCATATCTCTATAGTTGCTACAACCATAGTTATTATGGTTGCTGCAGCCAAAGTTTGGTCTGCTGCAGCCAAAGTTTGGTCAGCGCAACCATTCAAATGCTTAGCTTAGCCATTTTTTTGGTTGCGCTGACTAAATTTGGCTGCTGCACCCATAACTATGGTTGCAGCAACTATAGATATGGTTGCCCCATATTTTTCCATTTTCATGGTTGGCCCAACCATATCTTTTCTCTCCGTGTAGAATTTAGTAGAATTTAAGGATTTTATGGAATTTTATGAGACTTCTAATAATAAAATTTTAAGGGATTTTGGTGAAATGTTAATGGACGAGCAAACAAAAACGAGTGCGATTAGGTATTTTGTTTTCCTTCTTACACGTCAAGTATTTCAAAAGCCAATCAGGTTTGCAACAACAATGTATGCGAGATTTTGGACACATTTCGTTACACTACTTTTTTTACAGAAAAAATTTAATTAATTAAATCCTCTCTATAGAGAGGATAATAAAAAAATTGAATGTTTTAGTTAGGAAAATTTAGGAATAAAAAGATTAATTAGCTTCCACTATAATGATGCAAACTGTCCATGAACTAAGGGTAATAATTAAGACCATTAAAACCAGATACACGCTCATAATGAACTCACCCTCGCTACTTGGCAGCGGTTTTATGAATGATACAAACTGAATTACTGGTCCTTTTTAATGAAACTTGATCCCAGCACTTTTAGATGATTTATCGTGGATTTAAGACTTACCTACTTGTCGAGGCACTTCCGCAGGATCTGCAAAAGAAAGCAGAATGAAATGCGGTTAGTCTTTGAAGTGAAATTCTGGAACGGAGTTGAGAAGGGGAAATAAGAAATATAATATAAGAGCGTCGAGAAAAGAAAAGGGTAGTGAAAGCAAAAGAGAGACAAATGAAGAGGAGGTAAAGTGTGAGAGAAAGACACTCTGAGAGATGCAAAGAGATTGTCCGCTGAGAAAAGGTAGGGACGATGGTTAACGGGGTATGGAATGGGGGGATGACTTGGGAGCTTGAGAGACGGTTGGAGTTAGTTGGGAGGGAAACTTTCGGAGGATTTCCTCCGTAATCTTAACAAATTAGACCCTCCCACTGCTGGTACCATCCCTGCTGGACCTTAATTAGCAAGCCCACTCCGCGTCTCGTGAGCTTTAGTCTTTTAATGAATCTCTTTTGGGAAAAAACTGTCCCCTTTTATTTGGAGCATTCCTTCGCTGAACGCTCAGAAATTCTTCCTACATTTTACTACTTAGGTAGGCAAAGTGACATAATAGTGAATTTAACGACTCTAATTAGTCCTCGTAAAGAGGTAACTTAAACTCTTTATTTTCATAATAGGTAGGATTACAAACAAAATGTAAAGCCGATTTCAGAATTGTCGAGTTTCCATTAATTGAGAATTTTTACTATTGAAAATACTAAATGTTAGAAAAAATATATGAAACTGTAAAATAGATTGTATAAAATATCACTCTCAATATTACACGTTTGTCTCTAAATTGCAGCGCATTTTAGAAAAAATGAATATACATAATCCTTTGAAGTTTCTTGTAATCCCTAGAAATTCTTAGAAATCCCAAAAATCTCTTGAAATCTTTAAAATTCCTTTAAAATCACATAGAGTACTTGAGATTTTGTAGAATATATAGAGAGATAATGTAATAATAATTTGTAAACGGTTTTCTGTAAAGTTGTTATGCTACTAAACAAGAGAAATCGGATAAACACGATTTAAAAAAGAGTGTAAGCTGCGCTTACGCGAGTTTTTGTGACCCGCGGGACGCGTTGTAGGAAAAATTGTTAAGGTTTTAGCCAGTCGGAAGCAGGTGGTGCAAGCATTCGCGTACCGTATACGCAGGATGTAACCCCATAAATATAATTTATCGCACATTTCTGCCTTGTCTCTGCCTCCCCAACTCTCCTTCGACTAGACGCCGATGCATTCTTGTATCAGCCTTCTCGTTTTCCTCCTCCTCATATTTGCCGAGCAACAGGAAAAAGTGAAAAGCGCTCACGCGTTTAAATAAATTCATGCGCGAATGTGTATTTATGCGTTTATTTATGCATAAGAGCGGAGAATATAATGCCGGTTGTTCGCAAAAGAAAAACGAGTGGAAAACACAAAGAAAAAATTCGGACACAAAAGCGGGAAATTCCTCTTGAAGCTATTTCGTATTTTATACTTTGCAATGATTAAAATATGGCTCTAATTTAATTACTGTGCAATAAAATTGATTCAAAGTGAGTAGTCCGATATTGGAGAATTCATAATTTTATCAATCTGCAAATTGGCCAAAGTGCTCCTACAAAAATTCCATTTGAGAACATTAAGAGACCTTTATTACTATTTGATATTTTACCTACAATTTTAAAAATTTCGGGAAATGTATGTTTAAAATGATTGGAAGGACTTTAATAGTACATTGCGTTACTATAGTGTGCGAATATGATTTTAGCCTTGTGTGAAATAGTCATACAAGGCTGAAATCACATTCTTGCACATGTATCGAACCGTATTTTTTGATACGACGTGTTGTGCGAAGCTAGATTTAGGATACGCTTGCATGCGCAAACCCGAACTTTGCGCACAGCGTGTCAAAAAAAATATATAACATAATGTCAGGTTCGAAAGCTATATGAAATTATGAAGAGTTTCATGGGTCAGTTGCACTATATTTGGAGTTTAATATCCTGCTCTCTAAAGCACACAATCCGTGTCCCAAAATGGCGCCAGCTTTAATTAACACAGGAATACTTACTGTTGTTTACGAGGGACTGTGGAAAGAAGAGCATACATTTGAATAGCCCCTTAAGCCCCTGAGTGCCCCTGGCTGGTTCCTATTTTCCGTATGTAAAATTCACGGCGAAGTGGAAAAAATGGCCGTATGCAGAATTTTCTATAGAGCGCCATAAAGCCAACCTTTCTTGCAATTTATGTCGAGTTTAAGCCCTCTAAATGTGCAACTTTAAGTCCGTTTATACAGACCTAGTAGGTGGATTTCTTTTGTGGGAAATTTAATAACGAGTGTAGATTCCAATAGAGGAGGCAACTTGATAGCAGTCTTAATATAGAGAGATAGAAACACGCAAGGAAAAAATTTACGTTTAATTTTATAATACTTTTATATACGCATTTCATCATGTTTGCTTTTACAGAATTGCAATTGTTGCATGAATTCGTGACACGAATTTCCTCACTTTCCACATGGCATAGTGGAAAGGTCCATTCCACAGACAGTAAATTTCTCTGTCGTTGTATCCTCAGCACTTGCTTTGCATTGTTACTACTGCCACGGATTACTACGATCGATCGTAATTGTTTTCTCCTATTTTACTCTATTCTTCCACTCATCTAAAATAATTGTATGGAATGGGTATTTGAATGGCTAACAATTTAAGCCCTTGCACATGCTCACTACTCGCTATTCAGAAAAAGTCTTCATTGAAACGAAATAAAATGTTTAAAGTAGATCTAGAAAAAATTTTCTCATACCGGAGAGAAACTCGCTGATTATATTATATATTGAAGCAAACAAAAAAGTCATAAAAAATAGTAAAAAAAACAAAAGGGCGGCATATTGCCGTTCCGAAATGGCTTCAGCAATTAATTCTTACACGCATTGCGGTCTGCTCCCATTGTCTCCACTCGCCTCCCATTGCAAACCCCCTTTACTAGTGTTGGCATTACTTTAGAAGCGAAGTGCACACTCGTGCAATTAATCCTCAACATAGGCCCATTGTCGAGCCGGTAAAGCGCTCGTGTTAAAAGCGTCTCTCCCATCGTAAACTATATTAAATTCCTGCTATCCATGGAAAGAGCCAGGTGGCGACCCTCCCTTTTTGTTCCTTTCATTAAAATTAAATCAAAAAGTGTGAAAATCGAAAAAAATTCATATTCTCGGTTGATTAATACACAGAATGAAGCGCGTAAATCCGGAAGATATCAATTCTGCAGACAGTAATTAGCATCGTCAGAATGACTTTTCATCCTCTTTATTCTTATTTCTTATCGACCCCCTTTTCTCATCTCCTTGCTGGTTTCTTTTCAACTGTCTTGAGACTCGAGTAGGGAAGAGAGGTCTTAGTCTACTCCATCTAATTTTAATGAAGCCTCAACGAAAGTCCTTCTCCTGATAGAAAGAGCTTCGAATGGAGATCAAAATAATATACAATTTTTTCATTAATTTCATTTAAAGGTGATCAACAAGTGGCCGATTTAAAGGAAAGGTTTTTCTGTAATCTATTGATGTTATTTCAATCACAAAACAATGGAATTAATCTCCATTGGAATTATTTAGGTTTATTCATGAATATGTATGAAGATTTCTGAATGCAAAATTGGTGAATAAAAGACATTTTTGAATATTCTGGGGAAACTCAATTTTGAACTAAAAGGATATAATAAAAGAGTCGGGCGAATTTTGTTAAGTTTTCGACAAATTGCGTTACGTAGTGTTGAGAGTGTTCCTAATAGTATAAACAAATATTTTCAATTTATCATATCCATTAACGGCATATGTTACTTACCATAAGAGCAAATTTAGTTTCGCCAAAATTTAAGTTCGCAATAAGAAATATTTTTCACTAAACTAGGTCATTTACCTCTGTCAGTATGAAGCAGAAGGAAATGGCTTAGTTTTAGCGAATTATATGTATTATTTCGTACATAAAGTTGGCGAAACTAAATTTGCTCTTATGATAATTATTTGAATTTTCTTGAAATTCCTTAATATCTACTTTTCTAAAAAGGATATGCATTTCGGTAAATTTCATGCATAATCTTGTAGCAAACTTCATTCTCACGCGGATTTGAATTTTGTCATTTCAGTTCCAAAAACGAAACACGCGCACTTAGTCTCGTCTCCTAAAATTAACTGAAATCACAATTCCATTTAAAACTCTTAAAATATTCGGAAATCTTGAATATAGAGTACAATAAAAATTCAAGTGATCAACGACCCCTCGTATAGAATTATCAATTTATTTAACATCGCGTAACTAAATTATTCTTCTTCATTGTCAAAAAAATTACTATTACTTGCCTAAATTGTAATTATTTATACTCAGAAAAAGAATTTCCTTTATTTGCCTCTGCGAAAGAAAGGTAGAGACGAAAAGTACCGTTGCGTGGTGTATATAGTGGCAATATAATGTGGTCCAGTATTATTAAATTCTTCAGTGGAATAAACTATGGCTGACATTAAAGGGATGCCCAGTGTTCGGAATTCTTTCCTCCGTATACGCGTATAAGCAATGCAGGGATCCTTTTTTCCACATTTATTTTCTGGCACTTTACGACGACCTTAGAACGTGTTTCATTCATCCCCTCCCACATTCTCTCATCCCTTTTCTCTTATCCACCCTTTGCTGTGCGAAATTAATGGTTACGAGAATAGCTTCCGGAAGATCGTCGGATCTTCTATCGAATCGCGTATCTGACTATTTCCCCTCTACTAGGAAACATTAGGTTCATTTGCATTAACTTGTTTCTCTAGTTCGCATTCTTGTTTGTAGAAGGAAAGATCCAAAAGAGCGTTTACCTACCCGCGAAATCGTATATCGCAAATGTAAAGTCAATAATTCTCTCACAGTGTCGAGAGTTTGTAATTACAAACTCTAAACGGAAACGTGCATCTAATTTAAGGTTTGAGTTATTTAACACCAAATCAACTTAATTGCTATATCATATAGGGGAATATTTTATCCCATATAAAAAACGAGGGTCAAAACCGCGAGTCTTATATGCTTGCCTAAAAAATTACAGAATGGATCAAATTTATTATGCATATAAATAAATATTGCGAATAAACAGTAAATAATGAGAATTTGAAATTATGTTACTCGTTTGCATTTCTTTATAAATTCTCTATTTCTATATTAATTAATGGCCATTATTCCTCGAAATCTGTTCACAATCCTGTCTCATAATAATATTTTTTTTTTGGTACACTGTTAATACGCACATATACCTTCTGCAATGTGCATATAATGATTTTCAATGTAAATTCTCTTCTCTCATTATTCTCATATTTCATTGTTGTATTTTCTGGCATTACACTCATTTTAATAGAACATATTCAATACTACCCTCACTCGTTCAGGTGTCACACACACTTTATACGTATAAATTTTACATGCAGAAGAAATTTAACATGTTAAAAGATTTTTCCTTGACACGGGAAATAAAGTATGAAATGATGAAAGCAAAGCAATCTCAATTTTGAAGCACGATAAAATCAGCCTCGACAATCTTCCTGCTTATATGGGTGAACTTTGAGATCGTAATTTAGATAGAGATGTATAAAAAGCAGCCCTGGATATATATTTTTTTTCTCCATGCATCATATTTTCTCCCCTTGCATGACATTTCTTTGTATCCCCATTTTCTTCAGCAAAAGGCTACAGTGTTAAACGTGTCCCGGTGCGATGCTTGAATAAAATCTCAACAGCAATACCAAGAATATAGGATTTGCTGGGTACGATTCAATTCTGGTAAATGCGAGGGATGCCCTTCTTCTCATCCGAGTCATTCTCTTGCAAGTATATATGTAATAATATGATATGGGTAGAGAGAATCAGCATTTTGAAAATGGAAAAAATGAGATATAGGATTTTTAATGAAATTGAAAAAGTTTTCTTTTACTTTTAAAAGTATCTAAACCCATTTTATAATTTTTATTTGTAATGTTTGCATTAGAAAGGAAAAACTAAACTCATAATTATTGAAAAAACAGTATTCTTGATGATGTTTTTCATTGGTATAGAATTTGCTATTGCATACGAAAATCAAGAATAGTTCGTACATTAATAAATCACCCCCGCTATCAAGAAAATCAGTGGATAAGCACATGTCTATTTCTGCCTGGGGTTCATGACATATTCAGCACGTGTCGGTCAATCGCTTAGTTTCCCAGCCCCAAGCCATTTCAACTGAATCTATCCTTTTTCGATCAGTCGAAATAGACTGGACATTCATTTTTAATGTCAATTATATACGCCGACATTTTTGCGAGATTAAATTTCACATTAAATTTGAAATCTTTCCGAAAAAATTAAGTCTTAAATATGCCTTCTAATTGAAGTAGTCCATAATTATACATGTATACAGATCGCATTATCCAAATCTTCTTCTGATTTGTGTTCTTAATATATGGGCACTATATATAATTATTTGTGTACTTTTTTGCATTATTAATAAGGTAAAAAATGCTTCTTCTAGCAGACGCGAAAAAGGTTTCAAGCGAGCCACTCTTGCTCCCATCAACTTTGCCATTACCTAGCATTCGTTAATTAAAATGGAGAAGAAGTGCTTCTCTTTTGCTATATATTGAGAAAACGCGAGTAATCGCTAAAAAGATATACCAGAAGCAGATACGAGGCAGCGAGAGAGTTTAAGAAAAAGAGAGGAGAAAAAAAGAAGATAAGAGAAAAAGAAAAAGCGAAAGAAAGAAAAAAATGAGAAGAAAGGGTTGGTGGATTGTGAAGAAGAAAGAAAGAAACGAAAGCCGCAGAAGGCGGAACAGGCGGAATCAACTTTTGAATTCGCGACAAGACTGTATAATCCACGACCAATTAATCAACCGAGTCGTATACCAAAGTAAAGAAAACTTTAGGAACGAAAGAACTTCATAAATCCTTCGCCTCTCCCTTTCGTTGTTACTCTTTCTCTCTCTTCCTCTCGAACTCCCAAAGCTACATTTCCTGTTGTGCATTACACTCTTTAGACGAATGAATAATGAGGAACAAACTCAAGAACTTGGAAGATTCCACAGTGGCATAATTTTCGCAATTTGTATTGTGAGTTTTCTTACGGATTTTTTAAAAGTATTTTCCGTTATGAGACTAGTTTAATATTCTCTTTCTAGTTTAAATATAAGAATTTGGGCTGAATAATAGTTAAGAGAATTTTTCAAACTTCAGATTTCCATGTACCCTTACAATTGTAATTTATTTTATTCCATTTTTAACTGAACTTCAGGCGATTTAATAGAGCCCTTGACAAAACTTTTAAGAAATTCAGGAAGATTCTAAAGATTATTGATAAAACTTTAGAAAGTTATGGAAGCTTTTAAAGGGTTCAGACAATGTCTCAGCAATGTCCATCAACTTCTGTGAAGATGCAATTGTAACAAGGTTAAAAATAAAATCAGTCTCTTTTTCTTATCATACTTTGAAAAAGATTAAATAATAGAGCAGACACTTATATGAAACAAACAAAATGCATTAAATTAGATCTAATGTGTAAATACGTATATCTAAAATTCGTTCAATTATAATTAAGAATTTAAACTTGATTTATTCCAATATATTTGCGTCAATTATTCTTCCTTAAACCCTTTCAGTGTATAAATTTGGATAAACTATCAAGTATCAGACTCGAGATGTTTCATTACAGTAATTAATGATAATTAAGAACATACCCTGCAAATTAATTCCTGAAATTCGACTAAAATTCCGCCTAAGTTTAACTAATTTAAATGGAACGATTAATTTCTTGGCTAAGTGAATTTATTCGACTTTTGAAATATTGAGTTCCCACTCATGAGGTTGCATTGTACAATTTCATCAGAAGCTTATATACATATATTGAATAATCAATCAAATAATTGAATTTTCAAGCATAAATATAGTAGAATTTTCTTATAGGATTTTATTGATTTAGTCTGCAGTTAAGTGGAAAACAAGAAAAAAGGGTCAAGTCGATGCTTCGTTCCAAAGTGACTACATATATAGTCCAGTGTCTGTTACACGTGAATGATCCGAAGAGGCATAATCTTGTTCAAGATTCCGCTATTTGGATAACGTAGCTAACTTTGACGATAGAAACATTGAAATACTCGAATTTCATGATATAAAAATTAAACAAAATAAGTTTAATATCTCAGATCAGGATCTTTTCAATTTTAAAAGAGAATTTTATAACAAGACTTAGATAGTTCTTAGTTTCTTAGACTTCAATAGTTTTATGCAAGTCTCTTGAAAATTAATTTGTGTACAAAGGAACAAAGGATACCTTTTTCTAAGATTCTAATAGGTACTTAAGTGACTTCATCTTAATTAGCACATGAAATTAGGAGGAAGAGAAAAAAATGTGAAAAAATCGACCCTGTGACACGATTACAAAAGCATCGTCTTATTCCTCCTTTAGCAAGAATATCCGAGTTCGGAAATTGGTGATTGATAACTGCACGCTGAGGTAAAATTTCTCCGCAAAGAGCAATTCTCCTTCGACAGAATGTAACTTTTATAAGCTCTCAATAGAACGACCTTCCTTTTATTCAAATAAATTGAAAAGCATTTCTCTCTCTGACAATATCCTAGTAGGATTCTCTTGTCAGTGATATTCGAATATCTGTAGTCACATTCATAAACCTATTGAATCTCAGTGGAAGATCGAATCTCAGGTGGGCTTGCGACACACACAGAGAGAGAAGAGGGTAGTTTGAAATTATTGGCGGTGAGCCTGCACCCTAGTTAAATCTGCAGTGCCGTCGTAGTTGCCCGAGATTCCCTGTCCACCTCGTACCTCATCCTCCGGACAAAAAGATCGATAGAAGCCTCTGAAATATGCAACCGCGTGTCACAGAAAGTTGTGAACTTTTGACCCAATACTGCTCCATTATGCATCGGGCTACATTGTTAACGAACAAGACAGTTCACGTAGTAAAATGCATCCATCCCTCCTGGTCCAGCCCTTGTACTGGACCACAAGAGGCTTAAAAGAGTGATGTACCCGACATAGGAACACGCCACTTGCTACAACGTATCTTCGCACGTGAACCTCAGATGTGCAACGAACCGTAAAATGGCTGTTAGAGTAAAGGTCTGTACAAGCTACATTAGCTTGAGTGAGAGTTGAGAGCACAACTAAAACTAAAAGAGGCTCTACATTCTCTACATTCTGAATTCTCGACAATCTCTGCATATCGAGCTGGCGTTGATATTTACATAAGAAGTCTTCTTTCGCCCCAATTCCTCAACGTGTAAACCTGACACACCAGCTCCTCTCATTTCACCGCTTGTGAGAACGGCCTCTCGAAAATGCTTTTCAACTGTCCCATTTCGCGCATTTAACTTCAGAGCATCCACATTTAAGGAAAAAATTTATAATTAAAAAAATATTCTCTCAATTCATCTCTCAAGCGTATGAATTTCAGAAAATTCAAGTGAAGAACATTTTTATTAAACGCTCTCATGAAGATGCATTCCTGGATTACAATTTTAAATTTAATATAAAATAGTTGCAATTTTTAATTTTTGTTGTATTAAAATTTTAATATAAAATGTGTTAAATTATTTAAAATGTTTTTAATTATTTAAAACTTTTTAAAACTCTTAAAATATTTTCAAATCCCTTGAATTTTTTCTAATGTTTTCTTTGAAATCTGTGCAGTTGAAAATTTGATGGATTCGAAAATAGCCGACTCAAACTTTCAAATTAATTTTCATTTCTTAAAATTCATGCAAATTGTATTTTGCGAAAGTTGTAAAATATACATGCAACCACTGTAATTTAATAATCAATTTCTCTGTCATATCCAGAATTCTCTGCACTCGAACTTTACTCGCTCGATTGGCTGACAACAGAAAACTGTAACTACTGTCTAACTAACCGTCTGACTCGAAGTTACATTTACTACTGAAAAGCAACACTAAACTGATTAAGTTAGAAATCATTATTTTTGGGAAGTATGTAATGAACATTTTTAAGCAAACGCATTAAAAAAAAATAAAGCTGCTTGTTTATCGTAATATATAAAAGAAAAAAGTACGAAAAGTGAAAAAAAAAGTAGCAGAGTAAAAATGAATTTGATATCAAAACTTTCCATATTATCGACTTCAACATTCACTCCGTCATACTTGATTGAAACTTAAAATTCATTAAAAGTATTAGAACTCAAATAGCTCCTTGAAGAGTTTCCTCTTAATCTACATTTTAAATAAGATGTTTAAAACTGACTTAAAAAATTCATCACAAAGGCAGGCTTAACTTAATATGAAAACTAAAAAATCACATGGCTTAAGGTCACGATAGTTGTTTCACTCTATCGCTAGGACCGCTCGTTTGCGTTTGACTAAGACTTTAACCAAGGGTCGTAAGGTTGGTCATTTAAAGTCCCGTAGACACCGCTCGCTCTCAGAGGCTATAGCATTAAGCTCGCCAAGTTGGGCTAAAGTCGAGGCTAAAGTCCAGCAGTTTAGGTAAACCAATGTGAGAGCCTTTCACGTTAAAATGTATTTTATCGCTTCTCGGGATTATGTATACGAAAGACGAAAAACAAGTAAATAGAGAGGAGCTGCGAGAATAAGGGAAGGACGCGACACAGGGTTGAATATAGAGAAAGCTAAGAGCAGAAATCCTGAATTGCTTTCGAGAGGAATCTACAAGATAGCAAGGGTTAGCGATTAACAGCGGATGGGGCTTAAATCTCTAAAGGTGTTTACCAAATAAAGTCTCCAGGATTCGCAACGACTTTGGGAGTTAACCAGCCGGGAAGTGGAATGGCAAATGGGAGATTTGGAGTTGGTTCAGGACTGGTGATTCTGCATGGACGAACTTGAGATATAAAGGTGCATTCTTAGGGTCCTATAATTCGATCCAAATTGTCACCTAACCCTCCTTTACTCCATAGAGAAATTTGAAACTTAATTTAGAATTCTTAAAAGTTTCATAAAATTGCATGAATTCCTTTCAAATTTCACGAAATGTCCTGAAATCCCTTAAAATTCTACGAAATATTTTTAAAATTCTAAAAATCTTTTGAATTTACGTACCAGAAGTTTTGAAGGTTCAAAATAAACGAAATATTTTTTGTGAATTATATTTTATCAAAAAATATTGTCCCAACTAAAAATAACAATAGACATTACAAGTTTCTTTCATAAAGAATTATTTTCAATGCAAATGAATCAATATTTTAAAACTGTTTCTAGTTTAAAATATAATAAATACAAAAATTCGTTCATTTGAACGTTCAGAACTTTTTAGTCATTTGAATTTCGTAAAAATCAATGAAATCGTCAAAATCCCTTAAAATTCCTAGAAACCTCTTGAAATTCATCTCTAAAAAAGTGGTTCCTCTCTAAAAATGTCTCGAAAATCTCGCATATATTATTGTTTCAAATCTGATTGGCTTTTGAATGACTTGAAGTTGTAAGAAGTAAAACAAAATAATTGCGCCAGTGTTGATTTGCTATTTAGATAAAAGAATAATTGGATGTAAAAAATGTGATCATTTATTTGTTCCTTTAAATAGCAACGGGTTGAATAATAATAAATTATTATAAATAAGGACAAATGAATGAATGACTATTTATGCATCGATCAACGAATTATTTATCCTCTCCCTTACAGTAATTCTCAGTAAATCTCGCCTCATGTGACCCTAACATTACGTGTGTGCAAAAGTAAAAGCTTTTACAGAAACAGAGGATCCACCCACAATGAAGAAAAGAGTAAGAGTCATGGGGATATGCATTATGCAACACAGAGGCTTGCCTGTCCATTGCTTTTTCTATTCTACCCTATCCTCAGATTTTCGACTCCCGCTGCGCTATATACAGAATTTAATGCTATGTCATATGAGGCTCATGCCATATATAAAACCGCATCTATTATATGATACAGTAAAAAAGACCTTATCTACGTTCTAGAAAATGCACAGCACATACATTCTTTATGTGCCTACACTAAAAATAACTACATTGTTATCAACAAACATTACATCACAGCGAATTTTTTATTATATCAGTGTGATCTGTCGATTTCCTTTTTTTTACAACCTAAGTATGGTCACTTTTTATAACCTTGCCCGAAATCTAAAAAAATCTGCAAATATATTCTGATAGTCGAATATTATACCATAAATCATAAATAATGTTGATTGAAAGGTTGAGTTTTAAAGTATTGATCAATTCATACTTTAAAATAAGAATTCGAAATCGTAATATATATATAATGAATATTAAATGAAAGTAAATTATATTGATTAAAATTAATTCCATTTTCAACCCTTCTTATGGCTGCGGTTCAACTTTAATTCCGACTAACGACTAGCGACAAAAGTAAATTTCGTGATGTGAACACGATTAGGCACTCCGTTAGGTTATTCCCCGAGAATTGATTCAAATGCATTTTGGTCTGGTTGGAGGGTTCACGGAAAGAGGGTTGCATAAAATATGAAGGCGAAGTTGGGATGACTCGAAATGAAAGAAGCTCGAAATCTAGATAATGGCTGCGTCGTAAACGTCTTCTAAAGCCAGACGATCCCTAGGGTCAGAATTGCTCGAAAGATCTTTATGTTACTCTGAAGTGATACTTTGTTCTCAAATATTTCCGACTAATCTGCTCTTATGCAAATAATATGCAAGCCATATGACTTAAACTACAGTGAACCCGAAGAATTGAAATTAATTCAAATTTAAACAGATTTTTAGATCAAAAGTTATTTGAATCTCACTGAGAAATGCCTTTAACAATAAAAAAAACGTGCGTTGCAAAAAGGGACTGTAGATTAAATCACAAAAAATCAAGAATCAACATACCTATGAATGCTGTGAATGTAAATCTGTACACAGAATATTATTATACAGACGCATATTCCGGTATTATCTGACAATTTTTTGTCACAAAAAATGTCATAAAAGAATGCTTTTCGCGTACGCTCATACGGATTTATTTTCACAGATGCTATGAAAAGCGCATTCCAATGTTTCACGTTCTACGAAAACGGGAGTGATAAAAATGAAAGGCGAAAACTGTAACAACGTGAAAACCATAAAAGGTTTAGATACGGAATGGACAGTCGATACATGTCAATAGACACCTCTAGCTTTCGAATAAGCCGATTTCTTTTTACAAAGACTTTTTCATTCATTTTTTTTCAAGCGTATGCATAACAAAATTCTACCATTACTATTTTTAAACAAGTTAACTTCAAGAATCAATCTTTATTTTATCGCTACAGGAGAATTTTCATTTGTTACGAAAATATGATTCCGATTTTGTAACATAATTGTGACAAAAATTCTCTCTCCGTGTTAGCTTCATAAATAATGCAGTGGATAATTTTCGGTATGCAGGTGAAATAATTATTTTAAAATTACGTATCTTGAGATCATATCAAATATTCATCACATAACTTTCCACATTGAATCTTATTATTTTGCAATGAAAAGTTCACATCTCTGACAAAAGTAGCTTGAGAATTGCGAGATGGCGCTAATTTCCTTTAATCGAAACTGATTAGATTAGTGAATAAAAATATACCACGAATATCGTCAACTCCTAATTTAATTACAATTCCAAATTTGTCCTTATTCTCTCAAATAATTTCCGTTCATTTTTACGGAAAAATCTAAATTTAGTACAAATAACATCTGTTTTGCAATCTCTAATGGCTACTTAACAGAAATTAGTGGTTTTCATTAAGTATGATATTTGTAATCGTAAAATAAAGTACTATTCACTTTTAGAAATTCATTAAGCACGGATTTTTGAATAAAAAAAATAACTCGTAGGTGCAAATATGCTGGTAATCGATGATAGATGGTCGTATTTATTTTTTAATGCTTTAAATATGAAGTTGTTCAATTTGACATGCCTTAAAGATTTTACCAAGAAAAATAATTCTGCATTTTAATACTTAAAAAATATTTTTCCATGCATTAGAAACTTTTGGATTCTCTCACTATATTTTTCCCATATTTTCCCTTTTTCGCGATAGCCTTAGTTCAAAGGAAAAGAGTCCGCTGGTAAATAGATAACCATCGAGGTCAACGGAAAAGGGTACAATAAAGGGTGATGTTCAATCTTGCGTGAAAATCGAGACAGAATCACATTTTCAGTGTCCATTTCAAGAGATGACAGGGACAAAGAATAGAACCTAACCGCCATATGCATTATTCCAAAAATTTTCGAACAGAAAGTATAAAATTTAAAAATATATTCTCCGGGGAAAGCTCAGAAGATAAAGCATTAACTGAGAATGAAAAAAAATGTTGTATTCTGTCATTCCTGCTATTTCAGGACTAAAATAAAGATTTGAAGTGTTCAAAACACGCAACTGATAAATTTTTATTGTATATGAGTAAATTGAGATTTATCATCACACAAGGTTGGTATTTGTTGTCAAAGATTAGATTGTTGAATATATTCTCAAAATTTTCATTTTAATACTTTTAAAATAATCGTCGAGTTCTTGCATAATACGCAAAGCTCAGAAATCTACGTAGGTTGGGTGATTTTTTGAAATTATCTTGCAGACTGGAAGTTTTAAATTACAAGACACATAAGTAGAGAACTTCTGATTTCCCTTGGCGTCGTGAAAGCAGATTATATTGTACAATAAGACTCAGAATCGAGAAAACGGACCGTGAAAAACAATTACGACTACGTTGCCTAGTATAAGAGGTTTACATTGGATACATTACAAACGTAGTAAAGCTACTGCAGTATCTCTCGAAACGTTCCGATAAAACGGTTTATGCAAAAGCCGTTTGTTGGTTGGGTTAAATGTGGATTTCAAACAAAGGAGACTGTGTAATATTCACCCACGAAACACAATGAATTCTCTCAATAGCAAGCGGAAATTGTTAAAGTACACGCGGTACATGTCTTTGCACACGAAAATTGTATTTTTAAAATAATACGCTTCATGTGCCTTTCAATTCTGCCAACAAGGGCCAACTATTGGGATGGACCATTGGGTCGTACCATTTTTAAGGTGTTCAGGAATGGGACTTTTACCTTAAAATGAAATTATAATTTGAAAATATATTTACGCCATTGTTATTTATATTATTATCCCATCAAGATAAAAATTGGCAGAAATCCCTCATATAAGAGTGAATATTGAAGCTTGGAAAATTCTCATACAGTTTGAAATTTACAACACTCTCGACTGAGCTTTCGACAAGGGTGGTGAAAAAAAAGGTCCATCCCTCCTTGAATAGTGGTCGAGCGTGCTTTGAGTGCAGCATCCCAATTCGCCGATAACTCGTTTACTAGCGACATCTGCCGCGCTTATATCAGCGTCAAACGGGATTAAGGGACGATGCTGTCAAGCGGAAAAGTTTCCGCGCACTTGCACCCGCCACCCCATTTTTGCCACCTAAGTTTATACCCAATGCCCACCACCCTCCATTTTATATCTATAGTGTGACATAAAAATATACATTTCCAAAAATACGATCTTAAAAGGGGTCGTCCATTTATTATGCAACGCTTTTTTTGACGATTTTTGGACCCTCCCGCCCCCTTTATAACGCTACCCTAGCAATAGACCATGTCACACAATGTTTTATATAAATATATATATACAATACAAAATACAATTTTTTTACTCTACTAAGAAAAATTTATAATATTACTTCAAGTTCATTTATTCTTAAGGGTTTACCATTTCGATGTTTGAAGTCATTTTAAAAGGTATTAAAGATTTCAAATAATTTCACAAAATATAAGGGTATATAAGGATATATCCATATAAGGATCTCCAAGAATTTATGACTGAAAAGTTTTGAACGTTCAAATGAACGAATTTTTGTATTGATTGTATTTTGAACTAGAAACAGTTTTAAAATATTCATTCATTTGCTTTGAAAATAATTCGGTATGGAAGAAACTTGTAATGTCTGTTGTTATTTTTAGTTGGAACAATATTTCTGGATAAAATAGAATTGGAAAAAAATATTTCGTTCATTTGAACGTTCAAAACTTCTGGTACATAAGAATTTCAAAGATTTTAAGGGATTATAAAAATTTCAGGGCAAATTCAAAGGAATTCAAAAGGATTTTAAGGCTTTTAGGATATTTCAATAGATTCAAAGGATTTTTCAAGACATTTAAAAAATCTAAATGAATTTCATAAGATTTTTAAGATTTTAGTGTATTTTAAAACATTCCAAGGAATTTACAAAAGATTAAAAGAATTTCAAAGGATTTTTAAAAAATAAAAGAAATTTAAAAGAATTTTTTATCATTTTCAAAGCTTCTAAAGTCACAGGTCCATAATAGATCTTCTTGAACCCTGTCCCTTAAGATCGTTACGAAATATGCGGATAAATCCTAAGATACAGTAATATATTAATTATTATTCAAATTGTCAAAAGTAATAATAATAATTGCCCCTAACCGAATTGTTTGAATTTAATCTCGAAACTATTTGAAATGAGTATCCACATCGTAATCGTAAAATTCTGTTCCCGTTCTTTTATTATTGGAGTATAGGACATTCCGATTGTCAAACAGCCGCTTTTAGTTTGAAATAGACGTGATAAAACCCATATGTTCATAGTAAAACCAAAACCCTCGTCTCCGTTTTAGCGAAGCCGATACGTCGCAGAGGATGCAATTTAGATAGGGGAAATTATCTCGAGATCGTTCCGATAAAATTCAAATATAGACCCAACGCCCCATCCCGGAAATCACTGAGTAAATTTGTCGAGGGATCGACGACAGAATCGTGACCACGAATTTCGGAACGAACTGAACTGCTTTCGAGTCTAATCTACTCTACAATCGACCCTAAACCTAAGGAATCGTTCCTCATATTGGACCATGACCATAATAACAATTCTAGACATCCAATCTTATGAAGATGATCAAAGATATCCTTCCGAGATCTTTTCATGTGATTTAAATTATTATTTTTCCCACCCCCTATAAAAGTTGACCAGATCTACAAGCTTTAAAAAGGCAAATTTTTAAGGGCGGATGGGACAAAAGGTATCGTGTAAATCACGAGCGTAAGGCGATTTTGACTCGTGCAAATGACTCGGCAGCGAATTTTTTCCTGATTTTCACAAATCTAGTTCAAATCTACGTAGACAGGCGTGTAATGTGAGAGTTCCAGAATTTCTCTCTCGAAGCGGAAGGAAGAATAAAAACACCTTCGATTAATTTTCGCTTTTCACCATTTTTTCATTATCCATAAGCTTGTGCAACGATCACCTTTCATCATGTGACTAACGATGCGAGTGGCAATTAGTAATCGGATTAATTAATTTTGCGTACAGCCCTGTGGCCTGTCATCAGGAGGTACTGGTACACGAACCCGGAACCTTTGCATATTCAAACCGACAAACCGCGTATGTACGTATGAAGCCATGTACAGCAAAGCTTGGTAATGATTACTAGTGTTAAAATGCCATCAAAGTTCATTGACGATTTTATTTAATAATCTCATTCAATCATCAGAAACGCTTGTCATCAAATGCTTACCACAGACGTATTTGTTAAAAGCGTTTCTTCCTTTAAATATGAAAATAAAGTCTTTTGGTGAAAAGACTAAAACATTATTTTCTTGACATTTGATCTACGGAGGCCATAAATCTCAATTTAGCTGGTACACAGTTCTGGCACACTCCATCGAACTACATTTTAAAAGTAATTTTTTTCGTTAAGTAGATGACTGGATGAATATATTTACTTTCTTGACAGGCCCCATACAACAAACAAGAAATTGATAAATTGATAAGTGGATAGAGTAATTGGAGACTTTTATTTTCGTTATCTTTTCATCTTAATTCAAGAATACACTTAGTTGTTTATCTTAATAAATACACTCAACTGCCGATTCTGTACCGACCAGTTCTGTTCCGGGTTCACGGTTGCTCCCCCTCCCGCAGCGTCCCTCGCGGCCTAAATGTACCCTCGAAGAGCTCGAACGCTCAAAAAGCCAGTGCCGTATCAGAAGTTGTTTACGTGGCGACCACGGTGGTGACTCACTAGGCGACTTTTCCAGATTTTTCTACGCACTGGTGCTAGGTTCAAAGACGATATATATACGGTCCTGAGTTTTTACCTGAATCTACGGTGCGATTCTGTACCGCCCAGACCCGAAGCCGGCACAGAATCGGCAGTTGAGTGTACATACTAAAATTTCAATAATTCGTCAATAATTTAAGCTTATGCGATAACTTTTTAACATTTAAGGGGGGTGATGGGTTTAGGATCACGATTTTTGCCTGCTTTTCATAATTTTTTTTTTCGCAGGGAAGGAATGAATGGAATTCATTCAAGATTGGCCAATGTTTTATTAGTATTTTAAAGTAACTTTTCGATTTTTTCAAGTCATTCTAATAATAAATGCGGTGTGCAGGCTAGAGTCTGCAATTTTCATCTAAAATTAAAACGGCTCCGGGATTACTTTAAGAACAGGTTTCTTAAGAATATGAACCTCACCCTGATCTAAAAAGTTGAATTTTACGCGTTTGAGAGGTGTTTAATTGAAGAGGTACAATTTTTTGGCACATTTTTAAAACTGTTTTGCAATTAAAAAAATAATTTAAACAATAATATTGGAAGGAGTTAGGTTCATGTCGAGCGAAACGATATAAAGAAAATATTTATCAAATTTCAAATCAATCAGTTGAATACTTTTTAAGCTACACGGAAAGAAGTTTGGGTAATTGGCTCTCCCAGTACGTGGAAAGGCCGTGCCAAACGCTAGGAGAGCGATTTGCTTTCGACTTCGTAAGCCACTCTCTCATTGTGGGCGAGATTTTGTCCCACAATGGTATAGCCGTTGCACGAACTTGCTGGTAAGCAGCGCGCCAAACGCTATCGGGAGAGAATTTCGACGCAGGTTTGGAGCATGTGTTCACCCGAATGTGGTGCAGTATCTGCACCACACGCGCGGTGGTGCTGCTCTACTACTGCTAGTGCAGCCACCTACCCAAACTTTTTTCCGTGTAGAGTGCATACAAGTTGAAAAAAAGTTTTTTCGAGAAAAACGTGTTTGAATAACAATTCCGAAAGCTAGAAATTTTGAAGATTTCAATAATGTAGATTTCTCTCCGGTCAATCAGCGATTCCAGCACCACATCCCTCTTCTTCCTCATAGTCATCATTTTGAGCTTGTAACAACTCTTTTCTTGCTTTTTGGCCTTCTTTTGACTCCAATATGAGTTGCCCTAATTCTGACGGCTCCCGTTCATAACATCAGAACGAATTCGAATTTCGGTTTGAAATTATTTTAGCGTCAAAAAGTACCATAATAAAAACAGCTCTATAAACTGGAAATCTCATATTAAATGTATAATTTTATGGATATAGGATAATGGGTACAGTGATTAGCCACCTCTTAAAATGCTTGGCTACTTCAAAATTATCATACATTAAGAAACATTGACAATTAAAACTTCCTGTTACAAAAAGAAGGGGGAAAAAGTCGAAAATCGTAACGCCTATACCCGTACGGTAGGGGATCGATTTGCAGAACTCGAATTTGGCAGAATAAAATTTTGTCAGAAGAACGGTAATTTCAGAGCGT